>SSNS01000032.1:228905-282272 GCA_006937985.1 Aphyosemion australe | reverse complement strand
GTGTGTGTGTGTGTGTGTGTGTGTGTGTGTGTGTGTGTGTGTGTGGGTGCGGGGTGTGCCTGTGCCTGCTCTGTCTTCTCAACCCCCAGTGAGCCGTAGCGGATGGCTGCTCATACTGAGCCAGGATCCTCTGGAGGTTTCTTCCTGTTAAAAGGGAGTTTTCCTTCCCACTGTCGCTAAATGCTTGCTTAGTATGAGGATTGTACCAACACAATGACACTAGTCAGTGTCTTGATGCAATCTGCTGGGTCCCTTATATAGGAAACTTTTTTACTGATTGGCTTATGAACTGAACTGTATTGGAATGTTTACTTTGTGAAGTGCCTTGAGACGACTCTTGTCGTGATCTGGCGCTATATAAATAAACTGAATTGAATTGAATTGAATTGAATGTCCTGGTCAAAGATTACACCGAGGTTCTTTACTTTGTTCTCAGAGGCTAATTTAATACCGTTTAGATTAGGTGATTGACTAAGCAGTTTCCTTTTCTGAGGTTCTGGTCCAAAGATGATAACTTCAGTCTTGTCTGGATTTAACAGCAGAAAGTTTAGAGTCATCCAGATTTTTATGTCTTCAAGACAAGCCTGTAGTCTACCTAACTGATTAGGTTCATCAGGGTTTATGGATAAATATAACTGAGTATCATCAGCATAACAGTGGAAGTTTATCCCATGTTGTCTAATGATTTTACCAATTGGAAGCATATATATAGTGAAAAGAATGGGTCCAAGTACAGAACCCTGTGGTACTCCACAAGTAACTCTAGAGTATGAAGCAGATTTCTCATGTACATGAACAAACTGAAATCTGTCAGATAAATAAGATTTAAACCTGTTCCTTTGATCCCTACAACATGTTCAAGCCTTTCTAAGAGAATATTGTGATCGACTGTGTCAAAAGCAGCACTGAGGTCCAACAAGACCAGAACAGACACAAGATTCTTATCTGAGGCCGTGAGAATATCATTTGTAACTTTCACTAATGCGGTTTCAGTGCTGTGATACTCTCTAAAACCTGACTGAAATTCCTCAAACAGATCATTAGTTTTTAGATGCTCACATACTCGACTGGCCACTATTTTCTCAAGGACTTTAGATAAAAATGGGAGATTAGATATTGGTCTATAATTCATTAGATCATCTGTATCCAGAGAAGGTTTCTTAAGTAGAGGTTTAATTACAGCAACCTTAAACTCCTGCGGTACGTATCCATTTACTAAGGATAGGTTAATTATATCCAAAATGGGGGCAGTAACCAAAGGAAATGCTTCTTTAAATAATTTGGTTGGGATTGGGTCTAAAGTAGTGAAGAATTCCTTAGTGAAGAATTCCATAAAGTCGTTGCTGCTGAAGGCTAAGGGAATAGCTGGCTCAGAGCTATGATTCTGTTTAAGTTTAGCAACTGTACTGAAAAGAAATTTAGGATTATTCTTATTCTCCTCAATTAGTGACGAATAATATGCAGTTCTAGCTTGTCGAAGCTTATTTTTATAAAGCACTAGACTATTTTTCCAGGATAAGTAGAACTCTTCCCGGTGTGTAGAGCGCCATGTTCTCTCCAATTTTCTAGAGTTCTGTTTTAAAGTTCGCAGTTCAGAATTAAACCAGGGAGCCAACTTCCTGTGCTTAATGACCTTCTTTTTTAAAGGGGCAACATTGTCTAATGCCACACGTAAAGAGGAAGTAACACTATGAACTAGACCATCAATTTGTGAAGGGCTAGAAATGAAATAGTTGCCCTCTGCTAAGTTCCTCTGAGATTCTGAAGACAGTAAAGATGGAACAGCTGCTTTAAAGTTTGCTACAGCGTTATCAGATAAAGATTGACTATAGTGGAATTTACTCTCATGTCTGGAGAACTCGGTTATAATAAACTCAAAAGTTATCATAAAATGGTCCGACAAGACAGGATTGTGTGGAAAGTACTGTTATCTCCTCACACTCTATACCATATGTCAGCACAAGGTCTAATGTATGATGGCAGGAGTTGGTGGAGGCAAGGATTCTTTGAGTAAAACCAATTGAGTCTAAGATATTACTAAAGGCTACGTTGAGAGGATCACTTTCAATGTCAACATGAATGTTAAAATCCCCCGCCACAATGACCTTATCAGTATTTAACACCAAATCAGACAAGAAATCTGAGATCTGATCCAAAAATTGAGAGTAGGGGCCTGGTGGACGATACAAGACTACAAACAAAAGTGGTTTTAGAGCTTTGCAATCCGGATTAGGCAAACTAAGAATTAGATGTTCAAAAGAACTGTAGCTATTAATTGGTAGGGGACTGATTAATAAATCTGAATGAAAGATGGTTGCTACTCCTCCTCCTCGCCCTGTACTACGAGCAATATGATGATTTAAATAATTAGAAGGAGTCGACTCATTTAAACTAACATAGTCCTCTTGCTGCAGCCAGGATTCTGTGAGACAAAACAGAGAAATCTGATTATCACAAATCAAATCATTAACTAATAAAGTCTTTGAAGAGATAGATCTAATGTTCAATAAACCACATTTAATTGTTCTAGTTTTCTGTTCAGTAGAGTTTGTTTTTATTTTTATGAGATTATCATGATTTGCTCTATTAAGCCTGATCTTTAATCTGTTTGATTCTGGCCGTGGGCAGGACACTGTCTGGATGGGGGAGTGGGTGGGTAACAGTACAGAAGCTGCAGAGGGGAGGGTTAAACTACCACTCTGCTTCCTGGTCTGGACCCTGGGTTGTCAGGGAGGACTAATAAAATTGGCCATATTCCTAGAAAGAAGAGCTGCACCATCCAAAGTGGGATGGATGCCGTCTCTTCGGATCAGACCAGGTTTTCCCCAAAAAGTTTTCCAATTATCAATGTAGCCCACGTTGTTTTCGGGACACCACCTAGACAACCAGCGGTTGAAGGACAGCATGCGGCTAAACATGTCGTCACTGGTCCGGTCAGGCAGGGGGCCAGAGAAAATTACGAAGTCCGACATTGTTTTGGCAAACTTACACACCGAAGCAACACTGATTTTAGTGACCTCCGATTGGCGTAACCGGGTGTCATTACTTCCAGCGTGAATAACAATCTTACTGTATTTACGCTTATCCTTAGCCAGCAGTTTCAGGTAGGATTTAATGTCGCCCGCTCTGGCCCCTGGCAAACATTTGACTATGGTTGCTGGAGTCTCTAATGCCACGTTTCTGACTATGGAGCTACCTATAACCAGAGTCGGCTTCTCAGTGGGTGCGTCACCGAGTGGGGAAAATCTGTTTGAAACGTGGACGGGTTGGTGGTGTCCCACGGGCTGGGTTCTATGCTTCTTACGTACAGTCACCCAGCCGGCCTGAGGTCCCGGCTGCTCGGGTTCTACTGGAGGACCGCTACGGGGTGGTTCTGATCTAGTTAGCCCCGCGCTAGCTAAGTAGCTACGGCTATCTACAGGTTTTTCAACAGCGCGGAGCCGGGTCTCCAATTCCGACACCCTCGCCTCCAAAGCTACAAAAATGCTACATTTATTACACGACCTCAATATCACAGTGATTCTTCATTAACTTGCAGGAGAATGAACCGTAGTGAAAACCTTTATGTTAGCTGAGACAATAAATGGCTCACAGCATCTTTGTAGGCTTGCAGCCTGTGCTCTTTTCCTTTCATGCAGTTGAGCAAAGATCAAATGTTACCTGCAGAATCAACATATCCAGATTGTTTTGTTTCTGATAAAATATCAAACCTACATTCTACTTTTATCTTGTGGGTTTTGGTTGATTCTAGGAAAAGAGGTGAGACTGGCTTTCATCAAGGAGTGTCCTAAACATTGTATCTCACCTGTTTTTAACTTTGATTTTATATTTGTCATTTTGTTTTTATTTAATTTTTTATTATGGTATTATAATCTGTTCCTCATGTTGTGAAGCACTTTGGTCAGCAACAGATGTTTTAAATGTGAAATACAAATAAAATTGACCTTGACCTCTAGCTGACATCTTTAGTGGTACACCTCTTAAAGGAGACATATTATGACTTTTAGTTAAGTTATAATAGTTCTGTGGTTGATGTAAAACTAATTTCATGAAGTTATTTGCATAAAATGCCTCTAACATTAAGAGATTTCAGCATTTTTATTCTTGACCGTTTCAGTACCTTCCAGAATGAGTCATTTCAGGGTTCTGTCACTTTAAGAAAACAAGCTGGAGGTGGCCACGCCCAACCCTACCCCGCTCAGGCTGCTAAAAGCTGAGAAGCTCTGATTTCTGTGAGGGTCTCAGAGTGGAGTCGCTGCTCCTCCAACAGCAGCTCTCTGTTGCACTTGAGAGGTGGCTTTATTCTAATTTTTCTGTTTGTGACATCACATACGGGGACTTTTTGAAATGGCTCGTTTTAGGCACATCATTTCTAAAACCAAACACTGACTGAAAATGGATGGATGGATTTTTTCATGTTTGGAGTGTTTATAGAGGCAGTAGAGACCCACAAGGCAGCACAAAATGATGCAAAAGGTGAGTTTTGTAGATGTCCCATTTAAACATCTAAAAAAGAATACTTCATTTAATTTTAGCAAGACAATCTATTTTCTTCAGGTGAGAACTACAATAGAAAGCAAGAGAGTCTGGGTGGTAACTTGACATGTCTGCTGTTGAGAACAGTTTTTGAGTTTTTTTTAAAAAGTATTAAAAAACAAATAATTACAAATGTGAGGCAGTCAATGTATATACTCAATGCAACTCAGTTATTACAGTGCTCAAATTGGGTGAAACGTTTTAAACCATCTGACTTTAATATTGTGTATTTTTCATTCAACATTCCAAGTTAATTTTATAAAAGGGTTTGCATTTGATCAAATTTTGGAGCAGCTAAAGACCGAAAAAGCAAAGTTTTTATGTGGACAAGTGGATTTTAACTGTGGAGCAGATCAAGAAAAGCACATATATTTGTTCCTTACATCTTCCCAGAGGGAAAGGTCCTATATTTGAGAATGGCCAGCCGCCGGTCCTAGCGACGCTCTCAGACGTGGAGTTATCCAGGAGGAGCAGCAGTGGAGGAGAGCTAACCAGGAGGCAACGGTGTTAACGGAGGGGTCCAGCTGAACGTCTCGGCCAAACAGCATGTCCACCCAAACCTCCACAAAAAAGGCTTTAGACCAGAGGTGAGTGGAATATAAAACGTAGCAACACAAACGATAACCTGACAGTTAAAAAACTACCTTGAGAAAATGTTACTTGAACACTGTGAGTAATGAACTTATGGGAATAACGGCGTTTAAAACAACAGCGCTGCTAACGGGAGTTAGTTTTTACTTTACCGTGACATTTGAGCTAGCGCTTCAGTTCTGGTAATCGATAATTAGCAGGGTCACCATTAAGAAAAGCCTCTGGTGTGTTTTTCTCCATCAAAACAACTTCCTACATTTTATGCCTTCACATCGATGTCCAAGCGCTCTGAAACTGTATATTTTCTATTGTCAAATGTGGTTTGTATGTATGACCCTACCCAGAAGCCCTTGCATGGTGACGTCTATTGTAGAATACTCTATTCCCACCTACCTCATTTTACCATTCAGTTCTTGGCTCTGTTATTCATTCTGCTGTGGTCTGCTGGGGTGTAGGCAGCTCTGACTAAGACAGGAAGAGACTGAACAAGCTAGTTAGGAAAGCTAGCTCAGTTCTGGGCTGCCCACTGGATTCTGTTGAGGAGACGTGTGAAAGGAGGATGCTGGGGAAGATGACCTCCATCTTGGAAAACCCTTCCCACCCACTGTATTCCACTGTGGAGGCCATGGAGAGCTCCTTTAGTGATATTGAGACACCCTAGATGCAAAACGCTACCGTAGGTCATTCATTCCTGCAGTAAGAGTGTAGAACTCCACAGCTTAACTGTTACTGGCATTATCCTGTTACACCCTAACATCAGTGCTATATGTAATACCTGGATGCACATGTCCGTGTCTTTCATGCAGTTTCTTCTTGGAAGCTCAGTTTTCTATTTTTATTCATTTGTTAAGTGCTGAAGGTTACAGTAATAACCTTCTGCCTTTGTGTTTTTACCTGTATCAGTTTTACCTACTCTCTACGTGTCTGTGCTGCGAGTGAATTTCCCCACAATAACGTCTTTTCTATTCTTCTCTTCTATCAAAATATAATATCAGAAATGATCTGCACCAGTTTTTACTCTTTACTTAAACTGAAGCAGTTGTCATATTTTTCACTAACATTTTTAAAGTTTAAGTATGAAGACATGTGATGTTAGTGTCCTAAAATGATTTAGTGTTGCTTTGTTAAAAGGAGGAGACCCTGCACATATTGGTGTGGGTTTATATTGGTGGGGGAAAGAAGAGTTAGTCTAAATCTGTATATCAGTAAAAAAAAAAAACCGCTGATATCGAACATCCTTAGTTTTAAGCAATCTAGGGATCTTTTGCAAATCTCATACAAGGATGTTCAAGAATGCAACTCTCAGAAAAATGAATAAAAGTTGCTCAAAAATTTATATTTGAGAGACTTTGATCAGTTTTATATTCAAGGTTTGAGACATAAAGTTGTGAACATATAATGCAGGTTGAACGCTGTGAGTTCTAATGCTGCATGTTGAAGGATCAGACATTCATATAAATGCTGTCCAGGAACTTCCTTCTGTCGTGTCAATGCAGAATGCCCTAGAGAAGGTGGAGCTGAAGGCAAGGGATCACGTCTTCTTTGAGTTTCTTGGCACAGGATGATGGGCGGAGAGTCTCCCTCTGTGGTGCACCAGCGCTTTGTTATTCAGAGTGGCTGCAGGGAGGACCACAGGAGCAGAACCCCGGTTCCTTCATTTCATGAAGGGTGAAGGGTAAAGGCACTGGATTGATGAAACACAGTTACGCAGCTCACGTTGTTTTTAAGGGGCGCCTCTATGCGTTCACGTTTCTCTTTAACTCTGAGCACAGGGGGAAATTATAATTAATCTGTTAATGACAGTCGGGCCTGTCATAAGCTCGGGGAGTGTATAATAAATTGCTGTAATAAAAATTAAGATTGCATGCATCATTGAGGCCTTCAGAGGGTTTGTTTAATGTAGTTACAAAAATGGTAGCGGCTGATGTGGCGTCCACTGTTCTACCAGGAGAACGCTAATTTCTGAGTGACACTTAACCTGCTGTAGCTCAACCACAGCAGAGGGAGGCGAGGGGAAACCTAATGAGTTTTTTTGCGTCCCATTTTGAGAGCCACTGAACTGGATGGCCTGGTTTGTTTCCAAAAAAGCCAAAAAAAAAAAAACATTAAATAAGAACAGCAATCTACTAGTTAAAGCCCTTTAACGTTAACTTGATTTGAGATTTTGAGTTAAAACAGTGACTGAAGACTGAGATGCTTGATGGATCACCACAAAACTCTGAAAAGTCATGCGGGGGGGAAGGGTTGGTTCATGATCTTCCTAACTGGATTGTGAAACATCTGTAGCACTTTGAGGGTCCGAGCATTGCCACAGCAGAAGAACACTTCCTTTTCTTTGCTGAGAAACAAGGCCTGGTCTGTGGTGAGAAGGCCCAGTGGAAGGAAGGCCTTGACCTCTGTCCAGCAGCAAAAGAACAAATCTTCACTATGAAGGAAATGGAGGAATTAATAAACGTGATATTCCTTCTTTCTCATTATTGCACATGCATGCTGTCAGTTTCAACAATGATCTGAAGAAGAAGTTAGAACCGTTTCCTGTCAGATCCCCATGGCTGTTTCTTCTTTTGTTTCCTTTATAACCAGAGAAATTTGTCAAGGAAGACACTTGGAACCTTATCTTTGCGAGCCTTGTTTAGGACACAAGGATGTAGCCTGCAGGCAGGCTGGTAGGTTGCACTTGTAGCCTGACACCAGTTGACACAGCATAGTTACCCAGGTCACTCTACAAAAACATTGGTCTCTTTTTGGATGAAGCCACTGAACAATGGCTGTATGTTAGCTGACAGACGGCCTGTTGAGTTCTAATTGGGACGAAGATGACTTGGTTGGATTTTGTGGTGAACTTTAAATCAACACAATGCTTCCTGTTCTTTTTTGTCCAGCTGAACCTCCTAAAGATCTTCTTGTAATGAAGCTTCAGCTGTTTTATTCTATGTGTAAATTTGTCATTTTAGGAAACCAAAAGATTTTGAACTAAGGTTGACCCAAAGAAAAGTCTTGTCTCCTTGTCTACTCTTGTCTGCTCACTGAGTAGCTTCTGGAAATTTTTGACAACTTTTATAACCACGTCTTGGTTTTAACGTGAGTTCATCAGATTCACATCCAGGGCCTGGAACGGGAAAACCTCTGAGGGCAATCCGATTTTGGCTCACTGTCCTTAGGATAACTTTCTGCGATTGCTCGCCCAGTTTTCCTGGTTGTCCTATGCTCTCTAGTAACCTGCAGACTATCGTCAGCTTGTGCTTCCAATTAAATTTGAACATCATGGTAGTGCATATTTTGCTGACTGCAGTTTCTCTAACGACCACAAGGCGCACTCTCCGCATCACCCTCTGCAACCAGTGCAGCTTTAAAGTTTACAGGTGATGTTTTCCTTGCTGGCTGTTTTTATTTTATTACTGTTATTAGTCTTTTCTCATGATGCTGTGAATTGATTACATTTGAAGGCAGTGATGGTATTGCAATGCAGTTTCTGTTTAATTGTAATATTAAAAAAATGAAAATCAATACCATGTTGTTGACTCAAATGATGTCTCAGAAGCAATCCTTTGAAGTGTGGTGATGTGTCGCTCAGCCTTCTGCAGCTCAGTTCATCGACTTTCTAAAACTTCTCCCTTCTCCTGGAGACTGGTTACAAATTCACTTCACTGTCACACTCTGATTGAATTTCATTACTTCTGTGGACGTTGACACAATCATGTTTATTAAGTTATCTTCTCGCTGTAATCATCGTGATGCTATGTGTGGAGAAACATATCCACCTTAGATAGCATGAGTGCAAAAAAAAGCACTTTATTACTAAAATTAGAGCCAGGGTGAGTGTAAGATTCCAAATTGTTGTTATTTGATTTTGTTTCTTTTCTTTTTTAAATCATTGCCTATTTAAAATGCAATGTTTGACGTTACATTTTTTTTAAATATTTTCTTTTTTTATCTGATAATTTATTTAAATGCGTTGTATTTTCCTGCATATGAAGCTCCAGTGGTAGAGTGTCCGCCCCGGGACTGGGAGATCAGGGTTCGATTCCCGGTCGGGTCATACCAAAGACTTTGAAAAAATGGGACCCAATGCCTCCTCGCTTGACACTCAGCACTAAGGGGTTGGATTGGGGGGTTAAACCACCAAATAGTTCCCGAGCGCAGCCACAGCTGCAGCTCACCGCTCCCCACCACGGGGATGGGTCAAATGCAGAGATGTAATTTCACCAGTGTGTGATGATGACTTGGGACTTTAACTTTATGAAATGTACGATTTTAATGTGTTTCATGACATGAACTACTTTTTGTATGTGCAAATAATAAGGAGGGGGGAATCACTGTTGTTAGTTAATTGGACAATATTTGAATAAAAATTATTTATCCAATGCAGTTTGTTTCAAACATGTTCTCCACAGCTAGTTAACTCCATTCAAACCATTTTATTCTAATTTGACTCCAACTCAGTCCAGCTAAGTCACATTCAGACCCAAACTCAGTTGCAAACGGTCTAAATCTGTCCAGGTATTACACTATTTAAAACAATCAGATACAGAAAACTATGTAGATGCAAGTCTAAGCCAACCTTTAAAGCTGGGGTCTAGTTTAAAAATGGTTAGATTAGACTCTGTTCTATTATATAAAGTAGGATAATCTTTCATATGTTTCCACCGAGTCCCTCTACAGCAAAATCATTTACGTGAGCCTATAGAGCGTTGACCAACAGAGCTACGTATTTACAACAGGGAGCTGTCAGTCAATGAGAATGTGCCATAGGCTAGGTTCACACTGCAGGTCTTGATGCTCAATTCAGATTTTTTTGAGTGAAACTGATTTTTTTGTGTGGCTGTTCACATTATAGCTGAAATGTGACATCAAACACTCTCCAGTGTGAACGCTTCACGGCCCCAAAGCAACCCGCATGCGCAGAAGACAAGAAGTCAGTCGGAACCAGGAGAGGTGGAGGTGTGACCCCCCAAGCTAACAGGAGGGAGGGGGACAAAAAGGGATTTATCTTTTTTGTATTGGAGCTAAGTGATTAGTTCAACCTTATGCTACATTGCATTATTGTTTTAGCCTGTTGTAGCATTAGCAGGGGTGTGCTAGCATTGAAAAGGCTGGATTCCTGCTGGTTTTAGATGTTTCCCTGCTTCAACGCTGCAGATTTGATTAAAACGAGTGATCAGCAGTTCCTGCAAAACCCGATGAAGGCTGAGGAGATAACTCAGCAGTTAGACCCATGTGTGTCTGAGCAGGGACATGTTGAAAATGTTACTTGTTCAATAGCACTACAATGCTATTTATGTGCGTGGTATGCCGTTCAAATTTCAAAATCTTCTCTCGTTGATGACGTCATTCTACAGACCACAGATTTTTAGGTCCTTAAAACATGTCTGCCTTTATTTCTCTGTAGCAGATTGTGAGCTGAGTTGAAGTCAAGCCAAAACCAGTCTAACTGTGATTCATCTCTAATGTTTTACTGGTTTGTTACCTTTCCCTCAAACAGCCTACAGCTCCCACAACAATTACCACCCCTCCTGTCTCTGAGCCTGGCTGGTGACACCACGGCGCTGTTGTCTCTGCTTTATATTTACCTTTTTCGGTTGTGCTGCGTTAGTCATACGTAAACCTGTTATGCATCACCCACCGGCCATGAAAGATAATTATAGACCAAAAGGAGCAATGGGCTTAATTTTCCAAATTAAGTGAAACTTAATAATGCTCGCCTAAGTCTTGGCAGTGATTAATGACTGGGAGACAACTAGGCAAAAATGTTATGTACATACAGGTCAACTGCTTCGTATGGTAGATAAATAGTGTACTATTTTTTGTTGTAATCCCGGCATGAAAGAAACATTAAACGCCTCGGAAGAAACCCATAATGAGAGAATCCAATGATACTTGCTGCAGCTCCAGTTCAGAACATGTATGAGCAAACATTACTCCAAACCACTTTTTCATACATTTAGGGAAAATATAATCATTCTTTTTAATTACTGCACCCAGGCACTCTATTAAAATTCTAATTCACCTGATCCACCTCGATTGATCTATTCACAGTGGGTGGCTGTGGTGAAATGCACTGTATAATATTCATGCTGGTACGCCTTGGTTGTGCTGTGTGTCAGAAGCCATCTTGCAGAGAATCCCTCACCCACCTTGGAGCGCAGCCTGTGGAACTGATGAGGTGAAGAGCATTGCTCTGCAGCTCCATGCTAGTAATCACGGGACTGAAGAAACACATACATCATCCGCCACACAGGTTGGCGTGGCGAGTGAAAAGCCTTCACATCACGTAAGATGTTGGACAAATGATGGCCATACGTGTGTTTGTCTCCTCACAGATGGCTGTGCATCTTCAGTCAGGAAAAAAAGCTGAGTCTGGCACTTCTTCCCCTCCCCCAATCCTCTCCTTTTGCTCCTCTCTCCCTTCATCAGTCTTTTTCTTAGCTCGTCCCTCTTTTTTTCTCCACGTCTTCTCTCCAGGAGGTTTGATATTGGCAACACGGTTAGTGCCCTCCATGGAAATAACAGTGGAAAAGATGACATAAATTATTTGCCAATTGTTTGACACATGCAGGGCATTGTCCTTGCTATAATCATCAGCGCTCTGTCACCTGGAGGTATGAACGGTGCCACTGCTGTTTTGTGTCTCTCTGCTAAGCCTCCTGAGCTGTTCTGGGTTCCTGTTATTGTCGGCGAAACACACACAATGCTCACATCATGCAAGCTGGAGGAAATAATAAATCACGTAATCATTTATATTTAATATCAACTCATGCAACCAGATTTAAATAATAGATTGATTCTTCCAAGGGGAGATTTTACAAGCAAGCCAGCAAACATTTTCTAATGTTTCAGTCAGAGTTATTATGTTTGATGTCACGCTACAAAATGCTGCCGTTTCAGTGCTGTTGAAGCGATTGTAAATATTTAATGTCACAAACTGAGAAACAGCAGGAACAGAGAGCAGCTGGACCTCAAATAGCCCTGTTTAAGACTCAAATCCTCTTTCGTATCACCAAATTACATATTATCACTAATGTCTTTAAATCTTTCAAAAACCACATGCATGGCACGGCAATTTATTTTACATGTAATGATTTGTATTTAAAACTGAAAAAGAAAAACTTCCAGGAATCCCAATGTGCAAGCATCCATAAGGATTGTTTGTGTAACTCTCTAAAAATATCACCAAAGAACCTTTCTGGCATGACTTGGTTATTTTTCCACGCTCAGAAACAGTGGATATGAGTCAGACTGTCCGGCTGGTTTTCTTTCAATAATATTTATTTTATACAATTTGAATTAAATATTTAGCATGGATTTTGAGAAGACTCCATTGGGGTTCTCAGCAGTAATATTTTCTAGTCAGACAAAAACTGCCAACACTGGTCCAAAAGAGAGGCTTGATGTAAAAATATAAACAGCTATTCTGTGCACAGCTGGATGTGCACAAGCTTTCTCTGCAGTCCACAGTCAAAAATGAATGGCATCTCATCTCTTGTCTATTTTCTGCACATAAAAAAAATAAACAAACACAGCAGTTTTTGCACTTCTAGTGTTGGCTGCATAAGATGCAGAATTACGACAACGTCAGTTAATGTGTGTTTATTTTCTAACAGATTGCCGTTGTCAGTAGGAAGCACATTTTAGTTAGCCTCCAGTAAAGCCTGCTGTTGTTAAACTGCAAATTCATTGCAGTTCATACATGGCATCCAGTAGTAAACAAGAGCGTCTCCGAGAAGCTCGGGCATGTTGCATGCACAGTACACGACGCATTATAGCGCATGGATATGAGACACAGAGCTGGATCAATACACGATTTAGCCAGATGAAGAATGATGTGCAGCCTGCAACAAGAAAATACAGCAAGAGACAAAAAGGGTCCCTCCTCATGAAAAATGCTCATTATCAATGGGGGAGGTGTTTTGTCTAGATGTAATGAGATACTGTCATGCTGTGGTACAGTGCAGAACAAGCAGAGCCACCCCTATGCAGCCTGTACCGTTCCATAATGTCCTTGCCCTTGATCGGTTCCCGCTGCCTTCAATTGCACCGAAACTCATTATAAATTAATCACCTCATCTTGCAATTTGCATAAAACACACACAGCACCATTTCCATTCACCTCTGTCTATGAACCGGATTAGGAGAAAGTGCATTAGATGTCGCATTAAAGAAAAGAAAAGCAAGAGAAGGTGATAATTTGGTGGCAATGGCAGTGGAGCCGTTCCTGTGAGCGTGTAATTAATGCATGCCTTAGAACAATCTACACAGAGAACTGAATTTTGCATTTTGGAACAAAATGAAAGAGATTTTCTCCATTTATGCCTTGTAATGGCCGCGCTGCCAAGATTTCTGTGTTTTGACTGATATATGAATTTACACGTCTTATCTCCCATGTTTATTTTGGCTGTTCTGAGTTGTGCACCTGTTCACTGAAACTCTAAAGGATTTGCCCCGGAGCGATGAGCTAATCAGTTATCTGAAAATGCCGAGCAATAACTCAGACCACGAGGAGCCAGTCATGACAATGAACTTCACTGAAGATTGATCAGAGTTCCTATTTAGATAAACATGACTTTGTGAGAAAGGTAATTCATCTGATCTGTCTTTGTGTTATTTTCCCAATGAATCAGCAAAACTAGTATGACTAGACCTGATTCAGATAAGAAAAAAAACATAAATCATGTAATTACTGTCAAAACAACATCTGATATTTTCCACAAACTTACTTTACTTTCTTAAAAGCACTTTAATCTTTATGTTCTTCTTAGACGTTTCTAATTATTCAGCATTTTAAACATTTTTTTCCGTAAAAATTTAAAAAAGCAGCATTAAAGCTGTGGTCCAGATCTTTTAAACTGGCTTTTTGTTGGACGATTATGAACAATCTCTACATAACCTGCTTATACATTTGCAGTAGAATAGGTTTCCAAGATTCAAATGACCATTTTAAAGGCAGTTTTATAAGAAATAAGTAAGAACAATAATCCTTT
Source organism: Aphyosemion australe (assembly GCA_006937985.1). Lineage (NCBI taxonomy): Eukaryota > Metazoa > Chordata > Actinopteri > Cyprinodontiformes > Nothobranchiidae > Aphyosemion > Aphyosemion australe. The sequence goes on along the minus strand of SSNS01000032.1, from coordinate 268,167 downwards.
CTCCATTTTGACCCACCTTGCGTTTATTCTAGAGGTAATTTTCTCTCTCATAAGGCTCAACAATCTGAGCACAAGGGATGTTTTTAAATGGGAACATGAAGTATAATTATGGAATGATCTGGCTGCTTAATGGACATCATGCTTGTAAAGCTGCCCACCCAACAGTCTAGTTTGGCAGCAAGGAGCCCACATTAACAACACAACAGTAGTTACTCTCCCAGTGCTTTCCTAAATGTCACAGTTTGCATTTGTCAGATTGCAATGTATCACTTAGAGGGGGGTGATGGGAAACCCTCCAAGAGTAACCTTGAATGGCAGCCAATCGGCACGGGACCAATGGCCTCCAATTCCTCTGCTTCGCTGCACTGCTGCTGCACTCTACAGTATATTTAAACACATGCCAACACCCAAGAGAAGGAGAAATCACACCTGACCCTTTGAAACTGATACCCTCAAAAGCAAAGGAGAGGGGAAATTGTTTAATGAAGATGGATCACAGTGATGGGTTTACATTTCATTTCTTAACAGCAGGCATACGGCTTTATTACAGCCAGTCCTCACCTTTGTCCTCTCGTTCTCACACGAGGCACTCTGGAGGCTCTGTGCACTTGGTTTTGGTCTTTGTGCCTCATTCTTGAATGTGTGTGAATGCGGGTGGTGTCTCACTTCCTGGATGTAAAAATCTCCCTGCAAAATGGAACTTGCTTCGCTGGCTAGTCAACAGGGAAATGTTGACTATTCAGCTCACTTCCATCTGGTCACGTTCTTCCTGGTCTAGCTGCTCTGTGAGGTCTCCGGTGAAATGATGTCCTCTATCAGCCCCGAATGTCACAAATCCTGCAGAGCAGGAGATCCACGTGCTTCGCTGAGGCAAGGGGACTATTATTAGTGAACGACTCAGTTAAAGCTTGTAGCAATAACTTAGCTAGAGAACAGGAGTAACAACAAACCCATAAAACTAAATGTAACCAAAGTTAACAGTGAGCCCATTTCTGCTAGCGGAACGTCTGTGTAATTGTATTGGACCTTCACGGTATGCACATGTTTCCATTTCACCAGGCCAGCCTGACAGGACCACTTTCTGGGCCGTTTCAGTGACCAAACGAGTACTTGAACTACTGGGAAATGGCCCGGTAGAGTCATTGGGCAGGACTTGTGATGAACTCATGCTGATTGGTTGTAACTGTGTATGAAATAATATCAGCAGACGTTGCCAAAACAACCAGCATTTGTAAAAAAAAAAAAAAAAAGAAGAGCTGCTGGTGAAGCAAAATGGCAGAAAAACATAAGTGGTGTTGAAACTGCTTTAAAATTGCTGTTTCTAAACTCCAGAAACCAAAAAATGCAGCAGAAATCCTTCCTCAACAACGTCGTTCACACCACTTTATGTCTCCTATAGAGCACCGTAAAAAAATCACCATTTTTTACCTCACACAGCCATTCTCTCTGTACCCTGAATGGATTGAATTACATCATACTTTGACATAATAAATCTGATCAGTGACATCACTCACTGCCAAAACAGTTGTGATATGCTGAAGTCTTAGCAAAGTCTTGAAAGGGACGATTCTGCATGGAGACACATCGGCTGAGAGGACCGAGCCATCGCGCTGTCCCTGTCACCTTCCCCTCTCCCTAAAATGTCTCCTATAGTGGAAAAGTGGCTTCTAATTTTAATTTAAAAAAAAGTAAAATCCCAACTCAAACACAACAAAAACCTCACAGACAATGAATCACACAAACAACAGGACCCAGCTGGGAATTGCACAAACATCACACTTTTCCCAGAGGCTTTCCTTTTTTCCCATGGGGGCCTCCTGGAGCCACGCTGTCCCCAGAAAGGAAGCATCAAGCTTCTGCATGAAGCACAAAAAAATGTGATTCATCCAAACACCAAAACAAGACACAGTCTGTGACACAAACTGTGATTAATAGTGTGTTCTGACATTTTTCTATCAAATCATGAGCCTTACAACTGCAGTCGATCACGTGCATCCTTCGACTTTGTCACAAGTATAAATAGAAACTCATATTGTTGTTCCAACCATCTCAGGAACATAAGCTAAAGCGTATGATGGTGATTTCGTAAGAGCTGTTTTGATATTGGGATTTGGACTGAACATTATCCAGCACTAATCTCAGGGAGGTCACATGTTGCAGAAACTTCGAAGTCCAGCAACTTAAGTAAAAGGAACCATTTTACTGCCAAATAAAAGGAGCTCTGTTGTATTTATAGGACAGATTTATTCCAACCACATGCTGCATACACCCAAAGGCAGTGACAGATTTATTTTAGCGTTTTGATTTGTAATTAAATGATTATCTATTCAGATTGTACACTCCAAGAAAGGAAATGTTGAATTTAATCCAGTTATGTCAACTGGTTCCACTAAACCTTGCCACTATACATTATTATACACTGGTGTGTTAAAAGTAAACATTTAAGCAGCTAGGTTTAGTGGAACCAGTTGACATAACTTGGTCAAAGGGCGTTTTTTTACTTGTTATATTTGATTTATGATTGGTCACTTTGAGTTTAACATGCAGGCTAAATGTTAAAATAATCTTCTACCCATATTTTCTACATAAGCCACCAACAGAAAAACGACGAGGGAACGCTCGGATTAGAAAAGCCAGTCAATTCCACTTCACATTGAAAATTAGCATTAATAGGTGCACCCATCTTGGCTAGTAAAAGCTAACCATTAGCATTAGCACCTCCACACCATGGCAGAACTTCTTCAGGCTGCTTGTGGAGCTAAAACATCAACATTGAAGAGTGGTAGTGGAAGAGTCACGCTGCTGTTAGCCAATCAGAGGAGAGATGTCAGAATATCAGGAAATAGGACACCAAATTGCGGTAGCCAGCTAGCTAGCAGACATGCACACATTCCCACAAACGGGGTTTCACAAATACACTGGACCTCATTACAAGTTCCATTCTTTTGGGATCTGCGACTGTGGCTGAGCGGACAGAGCGGTTGTCCCATGATCTGAAGGTCATGGAATCGATCACTAGTCCCAGCAGGCTGAAGCATCCTTGGGCAAGAGGCTGAACCCCAAGTTGCCCCCCCCCCCCCCCCCCCCCCCCCCCCCCTCTGCACGTGATACAAAGTGCAGCCCACTGCTCCTTACCAATGTAATGATGGGGATCAGAACAGTATAAAGTCCTTTTTATAAGACACACCATATAAAATCAGCATAATATTACGATCTGTCTTACGAACGCTCCATGATGTTGTGGGAATTTTGGGAACATTCGTGCCGCCACGCTTGGTAGTAATATTACCGCAACGCCAGACTTGTGAATGCACATTACGCCTTGGTGCAACAGGGGGTGGTGTCCTGATCACGTGGGGAGTTACTGCTGAGCAACTATATTGAAAATGAAAGTAAACACGGGCAAAAGTTTAGCTTTTTTAAACAGAATCAGCTGAGATGATAAACTGGAGCGATGCAGCGCTCCGGGAGCTTCTCTCCGTTAGAGCTGGAGCTCAGATCATCTGACAGCTCACGAGGACTGTGGAGGACAGACACCTTTAAGAGCTGCTTGTTAAAATAAAACTTAACGAGCGCGGCTTCTATCGCAATAAAAAGCAAGTTATGTCCAAGATAAACAGAAGTCTGCGACAGCGCAGAGACCTCCCCATACCCCCTTTATGCTGCCATCGCATCATCTTTTGTAAAAAGGACACGATTGCCCCACATTACCGCCACGGTCTGAGCTCTTATAAACAACCTCACGCTCCCAGATGCCGCCTCAGCTTTGCGGCAAATTGGTGGCATTGTTTTATAAAAGAGGCTTAAGAGAAAAATCCTGCAGTTTTCTGCTCCGCCCTCCTCTGGCTCACTTCTAGTTCCTGAAACAGGAGCACAAGAGCTGTTTTTCCCACAGAGATCCACTCACAATAGAGACCACCTCCAATGTGTTGAAAAACACAAGTGAACTAAGTTCTTTATGTAAATTCAACATTTCATTCCTTAGAGTGTAATTTTGTGCAAATGTGGCATTGTCCTAAAGGAGTGATCATGATGTCCAAAAACTAGCTGACTCTGCACCTCTGAACCCTGGTCCAAAAGGCCAGGAGTTCAGATGGACAACAGCCCTCAGGCAGACCATCTGAACTCTGGTCACCTTGACGAGATGACAACACAAAGTGCTCCAGCAGCATCTCCCTGAAACCTCTTACAGTGGTTGCATTGAAATTTTTTTTACATCTCAGGGAGATTTTAATCCACTTATGGCACCAAACATTCTGAGGATTTGAAGCTGTGCTGCAACAAATTCAATTTAGCACCATGGGTAATTCATTTTTGTCTGGTATAGCGAGATATAGATGGATATGAAGGTATGGTAGTTCCTCATTCCATGGCGATTGAATTTTAAATGCAAGTTAATAGAAGTTTCAGTCATCAAAAAACTCTGAACTTGCCGTGCACCAAGGGGGAGCGTTTGTCTGCTATAACAAAGATATATGAGTCTTAAAGAATGCAGCTCGCTAGCCTTAATTAAGTAGCGACCATCTTATGGGAATTGTATCATCACATTGACACAACATGCTCACCCCTTACCCTGTACGTTTATGAATTTTAGTATTAATGGGGACACAGAATAATTAATCCAGGACTAAATTGAGTCTGAAAAGCCGGTGATTTGCCGTATCATTGGTGCAAACTGTCAGCCGATAGCAGCAGCAGAGTGATTGGGAGGGTCAGTGTGTAATGTCCATGCGATGAGTAGGGCTGCTTTATGGCTTCCATTTGCTCCATTGCGGGCAGCCTTCCCACTGGTCCTCCCTAATGATGCCTCTCTAATGCTGCATGGAAGAGCAGAGGAGGGCGATGTAAGCAGAGAAAAAGGGGGAGCCACTTGGGTAAAAATTAAAACATAATAATTGATAATATTTCAGTGTAGACTAACAAAATGGCTCTGTGTTTCATTTACGATGATTATCAATGAATGAATATTACGATGTACACATATTTTCAAACTGGGATCGAGCAGATGGGAGTAGAGTGTTGGATCATTGACCAAACACAACTGATACAGGCTATAAAAGTGGGAATATGACAGTAAAATGTGAATCATGAGGAATTAAAAAGCCAATATATTTAGGACGTGACTGAGGTGGCTGTGTGATTAAGACTCTCACCTGTTCAGTTTCATTTTACAAGCTATCAGGGAAGAAAAATGTCCTTAACTTTCCTATTATCCCACCAGTATGCCCATTGCATGGGTTACTACCTTTTTATTTTACTGTTATTGTTTTTTTTCTTTCCATTAGTTTGCAAGAATGTCTAAATGCTGCTCCACCCACTTTTCTTTCTCTGCTTTTCACATCCAAGAGCAATCCTGGTAGACGTGCAGACTCATGACGAAAAAAATAACCACAGTTGTCAACATTCTGCAGTTTGACTGCAAAAAGAAAACAGTTAACAGCCTATTAATAAATTATTAGGAGGATAACTAATTTAAACAGCCTGATATCACCTAATGTCCCGTTCACACAGCAGGACTTTTTAATTGTTGGCTGTCTTTCAACGCATGAGACCACACCAACGTGGTGATGAAAACACACCAGTTTTGATCCAATTACTACACACAAACTCGCAGACATTCCCCACTCAGATGGGAAATCTCGTAAAATAAAACGTGACTTAAAAGTAAACAAACAAGGCGGAGGAGCCTTCTGATTGGCTAGACATCACATTCAACAAGAAGCATGTTCATTAGTTCCCAAAAATCAGACCAAGACAATCCAACATGTTTGAAATATGAGATTTATGATTAGAGCGGTCCCGGCATCCTTCCAAGCATTTCAGAGCACTCATACACCACAAAAGGTAGGATCATCTAAGATTAGATTTAGAACCTTTACTTTAATTGTTTGCATTCTTAAAATTGTCGGAAGGGCCAGGGCTGGTTCAAAATCAGACTATTGAAATGATTTTATTTAAACTGACGACCTGCAAGAATAATTCAATTCAATTCAGTTTATTTCTATAGCGCCAAATCACAACAAGAGTCGTCTCAAGGCACTTCACAAAGTAAACCTTCCAATACAGTTCAGTTCATTAAGCCAATCAGTAAAAAAGTTTCCTATATAAGGAACCCAGCAGATTGCATCAAGACACTGACTGTGTGTTGATACAATCCTCATACTAAGCAAGCATGTAGCGACAGTGGGAAGGAAAACTCCCTTTTAACAGGAAGAAACCTCCAGAGGATCCTGGCTCAGTATGAGCAGCCATCCGCTACGACTCACTGGGGGTTGAGAAGATAGAGCAGGCACATGCACACCCCACACACACACACACACACACACACACACACACACACACACACACACACACACACACACACACACACACACACACACACACACACCCACACACACACACACACACCACACACACACACACACACACACACACACACACACACACACACACACACACACACACACACACACACACACACACACACACACACACACACACACACACACACACACACACACACACACACACACACACACACACACACACACACACACACACACACACACACACACACACACACACACACACCCCACACACACACACACACACACACACACATGCACACACCCACACACACACACACACACACACACACACACACACACACACACACACACACACACACACACACACACACACAAACACACACACACACGCACACCCACACACTCCCCCACACACACCCACACACACACACACACACACACACACACACACACACACACACACACACACACACACACACACACATACACACACACATACACACACACACACACACACACACCGTATATATCAAGTAGTGTTTCTATGGCTACACTGTGATTTCTTAGTAGAAGTTCTATTTAGTAAGAGAAACTTTATTGTCTTTATCTGAGTGAATCTATAATTAATTCAACAGGTGAACTAATAGTAGCACATTCTATGTTAAAGAAAGTCTCTGTAAATGGTCTGTATTTGTATAGCGCCTTTTTAGGGTTCTACAACCCCCCAAGGCCCTTCACAACACAGTCAGTCATCCACACATTCACACGTTGGTGGGGATGAGCTACGATGTAGCCACAGCTGCTCTGGGGTTCACTGACAGAGGCGAGGCCTGCCGTACACTGGCGCCACCAGTCCCTCCGACCACCACCAGTAGGCAAGACAAGTGTCTTGCTCAAGGACACAACAACAGCATTCTCTGGATCGAACCTGTAAACTTCCGTTTACTGGACAACCTCCTGAGCTACTGCTGCCTGAACAAAAAAGAAACACTGCTTAAAAAAGTGAGATCTACCAAACTGTCGATCATCCTGATCAGCTGTTTTAAGTCTGACGGTCAAAGAATGGGTTGAGTCCCATTTGGCACCATCTCTTTTACCACATGAATCAGAAACATTTGATTAGATATTTGCTTTGCCATCCCACAATGCATTTCAGTGTGTGCATCATTCACCAGTTTCCTCTACAGTCCAAAACTGAGCAGTGGTTCCTCACAAGGACACCTCTACAAGTCGCACGCACACAGTGAACATGTCAAAGTGTCCTTGGACAAAACGCTGGACCCCACATCGTCCCAGATGTTGCTGCTGTCAGTGACTTTGGATAAAATGAGGTAATAATCACTTGAGTTAAATTAATGTCACTGATAGGAGTGATTGTTTTATCATGTCTGCTCAAATGGCTGAAATGAAACAGACAAATGCAACAATTTATTTATCAATTTTTGTTTATCTATTTACAAAAAATGAGTCAAGGAAACAATGAAGCACAAAGCATATTCTGCAGCTGATAAATTAGAGTAAAAACATAGTGAAGTTGGTTTAAATCTACAAGCTAATTTCTGTCAGTGGAAGAGTCAAACCAGATTAAAGTCCTCACAGCCTTAGTCCAACCAGTTTGAAGCATTTTCTTTTGCGTTATCTCCCTCCTCCGTCGCTCAGGGTTGTCCAGGCTCAGCTGTAGATGAACTGCAGGAGCCATTAGAGTAAACCCCACAGTGTCACGGTGCTTTGGCTCTAGCTGTGTTGTGCTTCGGAAGTAAAATAATTGCAGGAAGCGAAGGGACCCGGCTAAATCATGCCAGTCTGTGGGAGAGAGGGCAGCAGACAGGAGCTGAACTGCTCGGCCATGATGCCTATAAGTGCATTTCCTCAGCCGTGCACCTCCCGATCCAGCTGTCCCTTATATCTTGGATGCTCTGTTTGTGTTTGGGAATCAATTGTTATTGTGCATGATGGATGAGCTGCTGGCAGACCTGCCCTCGCTCTGGAGTGGAGTCAGAGGTGGCCCGATTTGAGGGATCGTCTGCTTAGAAACTAAATGTGGAACTGCAGCAACTTAAAACCCAGAGCTAATGGAAGCTGCTGTAAAATTACTAAAATTGATAGAATGTTACTAAACAATAGCTGTTCCATATCAGAAATTACATATTTTAAGTCAATAACATTCAAAATAAAAGCTAAAAAACAACATTGGAGCAACTTGAAACACCTAAATAATTATTAATTCATTAAAAGATTACATTAAGTGCTGGATTGGCTTTAAATGTACCAATTATGGCTTCTGCTTTCAGATAGTGCTGGAAAAATAAAATAGATAGGTGACCTAGATTAGATAAAACTGTGTGCCTGTGTCTTCCCTGCCTTATACAAATAGGAGGAAGCCATAATAGTCGTTGTCTGAACGTGCACTTTCATCCTGGTGCTTTTTCTTGCCTCCAGCGATGGGAGTGGACGACCTTTTACTGTCAACTTCCAACATGACAAATTACAGAGGCTGGATGACCGTGTTTTTTAGGAATGCAAGAGTTCACTGCCTGGTCAGGCCGCTAGCAGGGCAGCAGACCCCTACAATGGAGACAGATGTATTAATTGATAGATAAAAGTCATAGATACATTGGCTGGGGGTGGTGGAGGGTATTTAGAGGCTAGAAATGTGATCGCAGTAAGACTTTAAAGGGTCTCGCTGTTTGCTCCCCACAGGGGCTGCTGGAGGCATACAGACCCACAGAAAGTGGATCATGTACCCTAAAACTACTGGGATGAACCTCAGCTGAGGCTTTATCTCAATATAAAGACAAACTTATGTGCAGCACTTACTTGTGAAAGAAGCTTGTGCATGTTTTTTCCCTCCTACATGGTGAAGAGGGTGTGTGTGACAAGTCTTGGCAAGAGACTTGGAGGTTGCTCACGTGGTCTGCTTTGTTGTTTGATGTCACTGCCCTGTTTAATTGGAGATCAGTTGGGCCAAATGCATTCAGAGCTTCGTTTTCTGACCTCATTGGGCTGATCCTTGCCATCCCTGCAGCCCACTCGCTGCAACCACATCAGTCATCGGCATGTCAGTTGGCTGGAGCAGCCTGCTTGTATTTATTGTGCTGATTACATTTACTTGCCAAGAGTCTTGCTAAGGCTTTAAAGATGTGCAAACTTATGCTTAAAGAGACAGTTAAGAGATTTGTAAGTAGGGTTCTGTGGATGATTTGTGAACCTACTATGATGCTACCTGTTAGAAATATCTCTTTAAACAACCATAGTTTAGATAGACAGAGATTAGTTTGAGGAGATTGACGTGCTAATGGTCAGTTCCAAATGGGTTTTCTGCAATATTTTTTAAAAATCTAATGATTTTATTAGCCTGGCAATCCATCCAACTGTATATGTGAAATGTGTAGTCTGCATGGCCACAACCCATAGACAGAGCTCAGTGGTGGGGCAGAATCTATGGTTGTCTTGCAAACTCTATCCTCATGCAATTGGACATCGCTAGGACCAATCAGAGCAACAAATAACGAGACATATTCATCGCTACGGAAATCAGTTAATAGAGCAGTCCTCCATACACCATCTGCTCATGTTTCAGCCCCAAGTCTAAATCGTCCAAAGTTGATGCCAAAGCCGTTTTAAGCAAAAGCAGTTCCTGAGCCGATGCCATCTTTGTAGTTTTTCTCCATCGCAGCTCTGGCACTAAGCCTGCCCATCGTCTCTCCACAAGCATAGAGGGCTATGATTGGCCCGAGCTAAAATTGATTGGGCCAATGGTAGACTTGCTGAGGTTACAATAGAGCGTGTGCTACTGCTGCGATATCTAGATTTATAGACTAAAATTTCCCAGAAGTGAACTTAAATGTTATGTCAATTTTTAAAATGTCATCCACATCCACTGCAGCTGTAGCACATTTGATGCACCTCTGGGCATATCCTGCAGAAACGTTGATCAGATTAGTTCTGCTAGAGGAACACTTAAAATGTTTTTAAAGCAGCGTTTGCATCAACATATTGACCATTTGCACATGACATCACGACGCTCATGGGACTTCCCCCTTTGCCGTGATGGCTTGCAAAAAAAACGTTTACACACGTTGAAACTCATGTGGATGGATGTAAAATCAACTCATTTTTTTATTTTTAATAACTTTGATGGAGACTGAGGACGGAGAGGAACCGCAGCGATCAATAAAATGAACTAGCAGCCCTCAAAGTATTTTTGGATTTGCAGCTAACATGTTTTACTGGGTAAGATTAGCTTTTATATATTTCTTGGGGAAGACAGGGACTGGGATAAATGTGATGTCTTTATATTATTGATCATCCTAATGGATGGATGGATATTTCACCATGTAGAACACGCGGTACCGTCCACTGTAGTGAAATGCGAGATAATTATTTACAATAATATTGTTTCAATGTAGGATTACGTGTTAAATTTGCGGTATTTATTTAGTATGATGAGCGTAATCGTTATGAGATATCTTGTCTCATTCTGTGTGTGAGTAGCATCTGAACCCGGTGACCCCATCAACGACAAAAACTGGTCGGGATCCAGACTTTAGTATTTTCTTAATCATCTCCAGTGTAAAGTGAAACGCTGTTTATCACATAATGTCATAAATCCAGTGGGGAGAATTAGCCTTTCGCCGGCCCCGCCCCCAGAACGGCTATTGTCCAATCACACATCATAGCAACCGTTACTATCCGACAGCTCCAAACAAAATGATGAAGCTAAGCCTAATTTACTACTAAGCATTAGCCTCGATAGTAGTCGTGTCTCCTTCGTTTCCCTTCAGAACCTCCTCATCGAGCTCAACCAGCAACAGCCAAGCATGAGCGCTCCCCCCGCCCACGGCTGGGCGGAGGGCCGCCTCTCAGATTATCCAAGACCCTTTTAGATAAGACACACCGTGCCGGCAAATCAGCGTAATATTACCTCAACCGTGTGTCTTATAAACGCACATTAAGCCTTGGCGCAACATCGGGTGGTGTCATGATCACGTGATGAATTAATGCCGAGCTCCGGCCGGGAACTATATTGAAAATGAAAGTAAACACATAAGGCATAAGTTTCGTTTTGTAAACAGACTCAGCTGAGATGATAAACTAGAGTGATGCGGACCACCGGGAGCTTTTCTCCGTTAGAGCTGCCTGCAGCTCAGATAATCTGACAGCTCACAGGGACACCGCATCGCCACCACCGCTCCTCAGATCCACGTGTACCCGGACGCCGCCTTCTTCTGTTCTCCCAACTCCTTGTTCCCTGCTACGCTTCGCTCAGCGGAGCCGACACTAATATATCCCTCCACTGCATACTGTAACCCTTTTGCCTCGATCTGGATGATGTTGAGGAGAAATTGCTCCAAAAAATGTCGCTGACACGCATCTGTCTACTTCTTTCCATCGCAGAAATCTGCCGAGCTGGTCAGTGTTTGACCCATTTATTGTCGGACTTAGCAACAGTAACTAAGGGGGGTGGGGCTTGGCGAAAGGCTAATTCTGGCAAACTCGGCAACTTTTTTACATCGGTGAACAGCAGCAGGGAGAGTGTAAGCTAACGTTCATAAGCTAGCTAACACGTAACTTTAGTAAATACTGCTCTCTATGAGCCCCACCTAGGTGCACTAAATCTTCCCACCAGTGGACTGAGCTTGAACTAGTTGAAGCCAGGCTAAACATCACAAAAAACAATTTCATGCACTACTTTCTCCTTTATTTAGTACTTGTATTGCTCAGTGTTTACATGCTTTTGCCAAACAAATGTGGCGGACCCACAGGATTAGGTGACTTTGGTGCAAATGGTCAATATTAATCTTTGAGATTTGAGTTGTTTTAATTAGTCAGAAATCCCTGTTTGTCTCAACTAGTTCGTAGTCGGTCAGTGTGGTCAGAATTAAGTGTTGTATTTCTAAACTGAGGTTTTAAAAAGAGTTATCTAGACTAGAGCAGGTAAGATTTTAATTGTTCATAAATGTCCCACAGAACCTCACTCCAAATCTAAACGTTACGTCCAGCACTTGATGCAAATATCTGCACTGAGCATCTGAGAGTTTTTATTTTTGGTCTGTTTTAACTCCTCAGACGTGCAGCTGCAGAGCAAGCTTTACATATTTACTGAAGGCGTTCATTCTGTCCCACACAGATTGAATCATTACATGCTCCTCACTGGCTCAATGACACCACTGTATTATGCAAATGTTTATTGTAATAGATTTAGCACCACAGTACATGTATTACTGCTGTAGTCGACACATCCCTGCAGTGCAGCCAACAGTTAAGCTGAGAAAATGAAACAGAAATAGCCCGTACAATGTCCCATTCACATTTATGGACCTCACCATTGTGAGAAACTGTTATTTTCTCATTCGCGGCGCTTTGAAAGACTCTCAAACAATCATGCAAGCAAGAATTCATGTCGGCTGTGACATTAACTCGGATTAGGCTTCATCACAGTTATTCCACTAATTAATTACAGTTATAAGCATCTTCAGCATATATTTGTTGATGCTTTTTAACATTAAAGTAAAAATGTGAATTTTAGGAAACATAAGGAGATCCTGTGTCGTGTGAAAGGGTGCCAAACACAAAAACACACATCTGTTAGCCGTTTTCACCGTTGAACTGGAAAGACACGGTCCTGGGTGCTTTTATTATAGAGAAACAAATGTTTGACTAATAAAATCTCTCATGTTTCTACCACTCAGTGGCAATATCACTGAAGGCTACCTAGATTCATGACTAGTCCTCCAATAAAATAAACAGCCAATAAAACACGAGGCTGGGGCTCCCCTGACAGCACTTTAACGTCATTACATTTTCAACAACCTTTCATTGAAAACTCAAATATATACTGTATATATATATATATATATATATATATATATATATATATATATATATATATATATATATATATATATATATGACTGTTCACTATTACTTGTAGCAAGCCACATGGGTCTGGGCAAGGTTTTACTACTGCCTCCTTAATATCACATATCTCAGCGCTCCTTGGAAGAGTTCTAGTATTGAGAGAGCATCTTGTGTGGAGATCTGGGGCTGATTTGCACTCAGTGTTGCTTACAGGAGCTCCACTTCCACCTAATCACTCTGCCTTGACATCAGTAGCCAGAGAGCATATGGAGGAGACATGTTTTCAGACCACTAAGGAATTCTCTGGGAATTTACTTTTGCGAAAACAAAATCTTTTGCAATCTTTTATAATGACTCTTTGCATAAAACAAATGCATTTTTTTTTTGGGGGGGGGGGTGTTGCATTTTGTTAAAGGAGTCATCACCTACCGTGGATATCTACGTCCTATTATAGTCTTTTAGGCCAATAAAATAAATTGTATTGGAAAAATAAATTAAAAAAGTGCTTTTCGGATCCTTTTTTGTAAAGGGCATATTTTCTCGTGAGATCACACGCGATATTTCGGCTGTGTCAGACGCGCGCGGGACCGAGGGGCGCGTTGATTGGTGGAAGGAAGCAGGAAGCAGCTTCAGCGTCTTGCTCCAAAACAACAAAAGTTATAACTGAACCCGACCTGGCAGTGACCTACGGGATCTAACAGTATGAGCCCGAGCCTCGCCTCGTGCGTAATGGCGTCCTCGCTTGTTGTTGTGTTTTGTTTTTCAGCGAAGCGCCATAAACCAGAAAATGATGGGACGTGGCATTGGAGATCTGTTAACAGTCTGGATGGGACAAAGCAAGCTAAAACAGCCTGGCATCGGCTCATCATGCTGTTGTGAAGATCGAATACACAAATCGACATGATAGCATCACACAGTTGCTGCAGATTTGTTGGCTCAATCAATCAATCAAATTTTATTTCTATAGCGCCTTTTACCAACCTTGCGGGGGCCCAAGGCGCTGAACACAGCATAAAATCACAAAGAAGAATAAAAAAAAATTAAAAGCAACATTACAAACAAGTACATAAAAAGTAAAATCACAAACAATTAAAATCAGAGACATCACATAAAAATTAGTCTTCAAAGGACTCTTAAATGCCTGCAGTGATGGTGACTGTCGAATAATGAGCGGCAGCTCATTCCAGAGTGTAGGCGCCAGGACAGAGAAGGCCCGATCACCCCTGGTCCTGAGCCTAGAACGTGGAACACTCAATAACTCCTGCTCAGCTGAGCGCAGAGATCGTGAAGGAGCATGACGTTTTAATAAAGCTGCACATCCATGATGCCAACCTCCCGTTCCACCACATCCCAAAGGTGCTCTATAGGATTGAGATCTGGTGACTGTGGAGGCCATGTGAGTCCAGTGAACTCATTGTCATGTTCCAGAAACCAGTCTGAGATGATTCCAGCTTTATGGCATGGAGCATTATCCTGCTGGAAGTAGCATCAGAAGATGGGTCCACTGTGGTCATAAAGGGATGGACATGGTCAGCAACAATACTCAGGTAGGCTGTGGCGTTGCAACGATGATCAATTAGTACTAAGGGGCCCAAAGTGTGCCAAGAAAATGTCCCCCACACCAGTACACCACCACCACCAGCCTGAACCATTGATACAAGGCAGGATGGATCCATGCTTTCATGTTGATGCCATATTCTGACCCTACCATCTGAATGTCGCAGCAGAAACTGAGACTCATCAGACCAGGAAACATTTTTCCAATCTTCTATTGTCCAGTGTTGGTGAGCCTGTGTGAATTGTAGCCTCAGTTTGCTGTTCTTAGCTGACAGGAGCGGCACCTGGTGTGGTCTTCTGCTGCTGGAGCCCATCTGCCTCAAGGTTCCACGTGTTGTGTGTTCAGAGATGCTCGTCTGCAGACCTTGGTTGTAACGAGTGGTTATTTGAGTTACTGTTGCCTTTCTATCAGCTCCAACCAGTCTGGCCATTCTCCTCTGACCTCTGGCATCAACAAGGCATTTTACCACAGAACTGCCGCTCACTGGATGTTTTCCCTTTTTGGGACCGTTCTCTGTAAACCCTAGAGATGGTTGTGCGTGACGATCCCAGAAGATCAGCAGTTTCTGAAATACTCAGACCAGCCCGTCTGGCACCAACAACCATGTTCAGAGTCACTTAAATCACCTTTCTTCCCCTTCTGAAGCTCGGTTTGATCTGCAGCGGATCGTCTTGACCATGTCAACATGCCTACATGCATTGAGTTGCCACCATGTGATTGGCTGATTAGTCATTAGTATATATATATATAAATATATATATATATATATATATATATATATATACACACACATATACATATATACTGTAACAGAAGACAGATCACTCTCTGTGAGGTTAATCCCTCTGACATTTGTTGCTACTAGAATATTTACCCTGGTGTGTAAACAAGGTGTTTCAAGAGGATTAGGCTGGTCCTTAATAGTGGATTAGCTAAATCCTCATGCTGTCTCCTCCAAATTCTGTTACTTGAGGGATTAGATTATGAACAATAGCTCACGGCTGTTTGGTTGAGATGTTAACACACAACTCTCCTTGTTGTAATTAGACTTAAATGACTGCTAAGCTTCACTTACTTGGTGTAAAATGCAAGTCCCACGTGTCACTTTCTACTCAAATCACTGACTGCTGCAAGGATGAGAAGGTCTGCCAGAAACTGAAAAATCATTCATTTTTACTGGTTTGGTTGGATTTAGTCAAGTAAAGGCAGTAATTACAAACTGATGACAGGATTGCACTCTGAATCAGTGTGTGGCCCGTCTTGTGTGAGTCATAGAGAGTGTGTGTGTGTGTGTGTGTGTGTGTGTGTGTGTGTGTGTGTGTGTGTGTGTGTGTGTGTGTGTGTGTGTGTGTGTGTGTGTGTGTGTGTGTGTGTGTGTGTGTGTGTGTGTGTGTGTGTCTCCAGTCACAGCAATGATGTCAGACTCCCTCTATGGGAAATCAGAGGTAGTTCAACAACTGACCCACTCACTGAAGGAAAAAAAAACAACTGCAGTGGATTTTTACTCTAAAGCAAGTTTTTGTTCTTAAATTTAAAAACATATCTCAGAGCAAACATATCTCAGAGCAAACTCAACAGTAATTGCAGGAAAAGCTATTCAGATCACTTTATTTAAAAGTCATAAATTAATTTTCATTTCAGTTTTACATGAAATTTTGTACTTAAATCTAAAAAAATGTGGAAAAAACTGCACAATATTCTCAAATTTTAATTAATTAAAAACCAAAAATAGCATATTTTAAAAACAGCGTGAGGGCTGACCAAAGTGCTGAACAACGGATAATGCAAAGACTGAAACAAAGCAAGGTTAAAACAATGCAAATAACAAGTATGAAACAAACGCATTAAAACCATCAGTCAGGGCATACAGGCAGACACAATAACATTAACATTCAAAAGCAAGATTAAAAAGATGGGTCTTTAGGCTAGACTTAAATGTGCAAGGGAAGATTGTTCCACAATTTAGGGGATGCATGTGAGAAAGCCATTCCTGCGCGAGTTATAGTGTGCCCTAGGCACAGCCAGTAGCAGGAGTTCAGCAGATCTCAAGGACCATGGTAAGACGTATAGGCAGTAATGACAAGCACCTTGAACTTCACACAGGTAGCCAGTGCAGGTCTGCGAGTATCGGAGTGAAATGAAGTCGTCTGTGTGAATGAGTTAGGAAATGGGCTGCAGCGTTTTGGACTTTTTGGAGACGATCCACAGCGAAGTTTTATTTTCTCAGAGTAACACAGAGTCAAGTCTCGTTGTAATAAATGCATGAATGACCGTTTCCAAATGTGACCTTTTCGAGACATTTTTCAGGAGGACTAATCGACGCAGCTGGAAAAAACAGGAATTGAAGGTGGCATTAACGTGAGGAGTCATCGCTTAGCTCAGAGTCCAGCTTTAGCCCCAGACTGAAGTCACAAGACTGAAACTTCACTCCGTATGGCATTATGATTTCTTGGATGAAATATAATAACCTCAGTTTTATTGTCATTCAGATGAAGGAAATTAGCAGAAAACCAGTCTTTGACTTCTAAAAGGCAACCCAAGAGAGTCTGGAGGGAGTTTGCTGGGGTAACAGCAAAATAGATTTGGCAGTCGTCTGCATACATGTGATCGTTTATTTGAAGCCTGGTGAAGATCAAGCTCAGTGGAAGGATTTATATGGTGAAGATTATTGGTCCTAAGATCGAGCCCTGAGAAACACCCCAGGGAAGGGGCAACGCAGGAGATAACACAAATAACACAAGCCTGAAGGAGTTCTGTGGTGTTGTGGAGTTGCTAATGCTAACGGCTATCTTCTACTAGCCGAGAAGTGCTCTGCTCTTTCCTGGAGGCTAAATCAACAACAGCCTTCCCCGTCACGAGCCAAGAATGGTGAGTCCATGAATGTTAACTTATCACGGGCTTTTCTAGTCAAAACGTTTCCTCGTCTACTTTCTATCAGCGGCTAATGCAGGAAATATTTTCACATTTAGCCTGCATGTTAAACTCAAGCCTCTTTTATAAAACAATGCCGCCAATTTGCTGCAATGCTGACATCTGGGAGCATAAGGTCGTTTATAAGTGGTCAGACTGTGGCATTCTGGTCCACCATCCGGCGTCTCAGGAGGGGAAAGCAGTGCACTACCAACACTGTTTACAGTGGGGAGGGTGTTCTGCTGACCTCGACTCGGGACGTTGTGCATCGGTGGGCCGAGTACTTCGAAGACCTCCTCAATCCCACCGGCACGTCTTCCAGGATGGAAGCAGAGTCTGGGGACTTTGGGTTGGGCTCTCCAATCTCTGGAGCTGAGGTCACTGAGGTGGTCAAAAAACTCCTCAGTGGAAAGGCTCCGGGGGTGGATGAGATCCGCCCGGATTTCCTTAAGGCTCTGGATGTTGTGGGGCTGTGTTGGTTGACGCAGCTCTGCAATATCGCGTGGACATCGGGGGCAGTTCCACTGGATTGGCAGACCGGGGTGGTGGTCCCCCTATTTAAAAAGGGGGACCGCAGGGTGTGTTCCAACTACAGGGGGATCACACTCCTGAGCCTCCCTGGAAAGGTCTATTCAGGGGTTCTGGAGAGGAGGGTCCATCAGATAGTCGAACCTCGGATACAGGAGGAGCAATGCGGTTTTCGTCCTGGCCGTGGAACACTGGACCAGCTCTATACCCTTGGGGGAGTCCTGGAGGGTGCGTGGGAGTTCGCCCAACCAATCTACATGTGTTTTGTGGATTTGGAGAAGGCGTTCGACCGCGTCCCTCGGGGGGCCCTGTGGGGGGTACTCTGGGAGTATGGGGTACCAGGCCCCTTGATACGGGCTGTTAGGTCCCTGTACGACCAGTGTCAGAGCTTGGTCCGCATTGCCGGCAGTAAGTCGGGCTCGTTTCCGGTGAGAGTTGGACTCCGCCAAGGCTGCCCTTTGTCACCGATTCTGTTCATAACTTTTATGAACAGAATTTCTAGTTGCAGCCAAGGTGGTGAGGGGATCCGTTTTGGTGGTCTAAGGATCAGGTCTCTGCTTTTTGCAGATGATGTGGTCCTGTTGGCTTCGTCAGAACGTGATCTCCGGCTTTCGCTGGAGCAGTTCGCAGCCGGGTGTGAAGCAGCTGGGATGAGAATCAGCTCCTCTAAATCCGAGACCATGGTCTTGAGTCGGAAAAGGGTAGAATGCCTTCTCCAGGTCAGGGACGAGGTCCTGCCCCAAGTGGAGGAGTTTAAGTATCTCGGGGTCTTGTTCACGAGTGAGGGAAGGGTGGAGCGTGAGATCGACAGGCGGATTGGTGCTGCATCTGCAGTGATGGGGGCGTTGTACCGGTCTGTCGTGGTGAAGAGAGAGCTGAGTCGAAAGGCGAAGCTCTCAATTTACCGGTCGATCTACGTTCCTACCCTCACCTATGGTCACGAGCTTTGGGTAGTGACCGAAAGAACGAGATCGTGGATACAAGCGGCCAAAATGAGTTTTCTTCGCAGGGTGGCTGGGCTCTCCCTTAGAGATAGGGTCAGGAGCTCGGTCATCCGGGAGGGGCTCGGAGTAGACCCGCTGCTCCTCCACATCGAGAGGAGCCAGTTGAGGTGGCTCGGGCATCTGATTAGGATGCCTCCTGGACGCCTCCCTGGTGAGGTTTTCCGGGCACGTCCAACCGGGAGGAGACCCAAAGGAAGACCCAGGACACGCTGGAGAGATTATGTCTCTCGGCTGGCCTGGGAATGCCTTGGGATTCCCCCGGAGGAGCTGGCCCAAGTGGCTGGGGAGAGGGAGGTCTGGGCTTCCCTCCTTAGGCTGCTGCCCCCGCGACCCGACTCCGTATAAGCGGGAGAAAATGGATGGATGGATGGATGGACAGACCGTGGCAGTAATGTGGCACAATTGTGGCACAATTGTGTCTTTTTATAAAAAATTACGCGATGGCGGTATAAATATAGCTGCTGGCCGGAGCTCGGCATTGATTCATCACGTGATCTCTGTTGCGCCAAGGCGTAATCTGCATTCACAAGTCCGGCATTGTGGCAATTACTACCAAGCGTGGCGGCACAAATGCCACAAAATTCCTGCATCGCCATGCCGCCGTGGCGCTTTCATAAGACACACCGTTGTGGCAATATTACACTGATTTGCCAGCATGGTGTGTCTTATAAAAAGGGCTTCAGAGTAACCGATCATATTTCAACAATAACAAGTTAAAAACGGTGTCTCTGTGAACTTTAAATCCTGAAGAGTTATAAATCATTAAACAATCACAAAAAAATAAATAAATTGACATCACCAGCAGTTTCCCAGCAGAAACGTGTCACTGTTGTAAAAACAGCCACTTGGTTCATATAATTGATCACAGAAATTTGAATTTTACGATCAGATAGAAACTTCTGATTTGTTTCTTTGAATTTGCTAATGTCGCTTTAACTGTATTAAACTGAATTGTGTGTAAAATCCCTTTTCTTTTTTGTCGGATGTATATCACAACCCCGTGGAGCAGATGCAGGGTTAGTTATCACTCAGTCGTGCCTCCTACTCACCCTCAAAGAGACAGAGTGGCCACTTTACTCAACCCTCTGCTGTACTGTTTGTTCTTTAGCGTTTAACTCGTTCACAACCAGGCCAGAGGTGTAGCCAAAGGCCTCTGCAGTCCTCCTCCCAGGTTGCATTTTCTACCGTTTACTCCTTCAAAAAACACAAACAGTTCAATTTGTTTGAGTCCAGAGTTTTCAAGGCATCATTCTTGTCAACTGATATTGGTGGAATTTCAGCGCAGGCCTTGCTGTGAGTCAGAGCAGAGACACGGGGAGGCTGACAGCGCTAATGGCTATAAAGATAAGTGGAAGAATGTTGACGCTTGAGAAAGCCACAGGCATAGAAGAGGATGAAAGAGAGAGTTCACCACTTAGACCGCTCCCCCGCAACGGGGGGACACAACCGGTATTTATCAGCTCTCTCACTTCAAATTACTCCCTTCAAACAGTGAATAAATAAAGTTGATTCATACAGTCTCACACAGCAACAGTGTGCTAGATTAGATCAAATAAATGGGATAGTTCTGATCTCCAAATGGGGTTCTTGTGGAACAATTAATTTCTTACCTGTAATAGATAGCACTGAGTCGCCTCAGTTAGGAGAAACAGAGACTGGTTCTGACTCTGCCAACAAGCTAATGGCTAATCAGAGCAGCAATAATGCTAAAGTGGATTGCTGCTGTCTTAAAATAACTCTAATCTTTAAAAAGCATGCAGCGGTTTATAAGAACACTATTTTTTAAACCTTTATAAATTGCTGTCACAGTTATTCCGGTTTAATATTATTCCTTATGGGAGGGTCCCAGGCTGCTGGAGAAGTGATGCAATAATGATGAGGTTGTTTTCAAACTTGTTCAAAGCTCCAAATGATCAAATGCCCAAAAGCAGCCCATTATAAACAGGGACATCATATTAAATCATGTATAGCTTACAAAGAAACTCAAAATGGGTTTGCCAACAAGTTTATATGCTTGTGACTTAATATCTGCCCTAAGAAATCTAAACGCACACTTGATTAACTTAATTAGTTTTCATGTCTCAACAAATAAATGGTGTGTTTTTATACAAGAATAAACGTATCTGACGTGTTTGACTGAATTTAAAGTTGAATGCATTTTTGACTATCTTTAACCGTCTCAGGTAGCCTTAAATATTGATCCTAATCATGTTTCAGGGTCTTGGTGCACTTATTCATTTGGGAGTAAAAAGACATTAAGGTAAAGTGTGATTTCTCTGTGGTTGTCAGATGGAGTGACCAGGATGCCACTGTGCAAAGTCACCGATGACTAAAGCTCCCTAGGGATCCCACACATGGTGATAAAACATCACACAGTTTTGGTTTTAAGGTATGTGGTGTGCAGGAACGTGGCAAAAACTACACACTACACACAAACTGCTTTCACTCCCCACTCAGACAGGACATCTTGCAAGATAAAATTTAACGTTGAAGTAAACAAACCTCACTTTTTATTTGGCTAGATGTCACATTCAACAGGCAGCACGTTCATTTGTCCCCGAAAATCAGACCCGACTTCCTTCCAAGCAGAGCGTTTCGGAGCGCTCGCTACGCACCACAAAAGGTAGGATCGTCTAAGATTATCTTTAGAGCCATTACTCGTGCACAACTTTAAGATTGTTGATTGGGGCGGGGCTGGGAGGATTATCCTGCCGTGTGAACCTAGCCTAAGTGGCGTTTCACATTCTTCATGACTCCAACTCTCTAACAAAATGTGTGCATCCTTCTCTTTTTCCTTTCTTTGCACATTTATGTCTCTTTCACTAAGTTTCTCTGATAGCAACACAGACGGAGGGCGGTGCAGGTGCTGCAATAGCCCTTAGCTCACATGCAACTGTTATGTCATAAACACGGTAATGATCTGGGCAACTTAGTTAAGTTTATTTCTACCTTTCAAGATAAAATTAACAAGGCGCTTCACAAGCAAAGACAAACAGGGAGACTGAAATGACAGAAACACCAGCAGGAAAAGAAACTAACCAGCAAGCAGCAGAGCTACGGGAGTTCAAACAAAAGCCAGCTTGAAAAGATGAGTTTTGAGCTGCTTTTAAAAGAGATCACTGATGTTATGCCAATGGGGAGAGAGTTCCAGAGTCCGGGGGCCACAGCAGCAAATAAAGGTCTAAATATCAAACCAATACCATCATAATAGATTTATTTTGGTCATAATTCTCTCTGTTTCTGGTCCCATTCAGATTAGTTCTTAGTATTTTTAAATGAGGTAATTCAAATTTCCACCTACAACAGGTAATGCTAATTGCCTGTTGTAGGTGGAAATTGGTTCTTGGTAGTGCTACTGTCACTGAACACCTGTCCTGTTGCATGTTCTCAACCACTTCCCTGCTGTTGAAATGAAGACATAAATAAAACTGATAATAAAAAACGCCCTACATTTTTAAATCATCTCCATCTCTTTCTCCCTCCATCTGTTCCTCTCTGAAGTGCAGCCAAAGTAAACACCGTACTCGGCCTTTTCAATCACAGGATCTCTCTCAGGAAGTGGGGTCAGAGCCCTGGCACGGCGCTGGTGTCCAGATCTGGGGACTGGAAGAGGAAACAGGCTGCTGCCTCAAAAATGTTGAGTCATTCCAACTCCAGTAGGGAATTCTCATCTATCAGAGCACGTGCACGCCAACTCAAGAGCTCCTACTTGACATAAATATTTGCATGACATGAGCTGACATGGGAGATCCTATCATAAGTCATACAAACTCATCACAGGCCATTACAAGCAGCATTCAGCGTGAGCACCGAGACAGCAGTGGCTAGGTAGAGAATAATGGCTGACTCCTGGCCCAGCAGGCAGCTACAGTTACAGAGACATAGGATCATTCTGTCATCATGTTTTTAAACAAAATGTCATCCCAGCTATTACGCTGTCATTTTTAGCTCCTCTGTCACAGCCCTGCAAAGTCCAGTGACAGATAGTCGCTCGTGCTGTATGCCTCTGGGCGGCTGCCTTTTTTTTCCCACGTACTTCAGCCTCTGCCTGGCTGCAGCACACATCACTCTCAATTGTGCTTTGTGCACTGCAAGGAAGAGCCTCTCAGTTATTTCTGGTGCTTGAATGCGTCCGTGAGGTGTTGTGAGTTGGAGAAGGACCAATTCATTTTGCCTTTGTCTATCAGCACTTACTTTACTGCCTTCATGCAGCATTGGGGCCATTTTGGGTCCATGAGGGCTATTTCTTTATTTACAAACGATCAACAATCCAAAGTGTGTATTACATATATATAATATATAATATATATATATATATACATAATATATATATATATATATATATATATATATATATATATATATATATATATATATATATATATATATATATATACATATATTATAACCAGCTCCGGTGGCCTACTGGTTGAGTGTCCGCCCCGGGACTGGGACATCAGGGTTCGATTTCCGGTCGGGTCATACCAAAGACCTTGAAAAAATGGGACCCAATGCCTCCTCGCTTGACACTCAGCACTAAGGGGTTGGATTGGGGGGTTAAACCACCAAATAGTTCCCGAGCGCGGCCACAGCTGCAGCTCACCGCTCCCCACCATGGGGATGGGTCAGATGGGGAGATGTAATTTCACCAGTGTGTGATGATGACTTTAACTTTAACTTAAGAATTTGGCTTGTGCATGTAAATTACTACTCCTAATCTTATACTAAAGCTAATGGTGTGTAGCATGACGTCATCAAAGAGAGGAGGAGATTTTGAAATTTAGCCAGCTATAGCTCCTGCCCCTGCTCCCCCTCCTCTTCTGGAAATCCATGCCTCATACTGCACAGGTGCACAATAGCTTTTTAGTGCTAACGGAAAGCCTCATGTTTTAGATATGTTCCTGCTCAGACACACCTGATTCTAATTGTTGAATTATCCACTTAACCATCTTCAGGTTCTGCAGGAGCTTCTAATCATTCATTTAATTTAAATCTGCAGTGTTCTAGTGGGAAATCATCTAAAACCGACATAAATCTGGCACTCGTGATGCTAGCACACCCCTGCTAACGCAACACCAGGCTAAAACAATAGTCCGATGTAGCGTGAGGTTGAATGCTACGCTAATCACTACTAGGCTACTTTATTTCATAGAACAGGGTCAGATAGTCACATTTAAGCATTTTATCATCTCTAAATTGGACACCATCCTCCTCGGGTTCCTCTTTTACGGTACTGAGTTCACACACAGCTGTGATCCCGATAAAAATGACATGCATGCATTCATGCTGCAACTCTGAATGATCACTGTCATCTTGCATCACTGCAGCTGATCTATGAAATATGACAATACTGAGACATCCACGGTTATTGATTGGTGGTGTTAGGAGATTTAAAAGAGCCATATATCTTCATCTTCAGCAATGACATATAAATAGGTTTACTTCACTGTGTGAGCCAAAAGACAACATGGTAGCCTTCTGACCAACTTTTATTTCATGCTTTGTCATTATTATGCGGTTATTGCATGGATTAGCACGGTAAAACAGAAGGGAAGTGTGTTATTTAAATGCAAGTAAATATTCAGGTATGCATTTATTAAAATGTAACAAGTATAGCTTGAAAACACCTTTGTGTTTTGTGCAGTGCTGCTTTGAAAGCAGAGTGTGTTTTCAGGGCTCATGCATCGTAGTGAAACATGATTCCTGTCAGAAAATGTGTTTATGAAAATATTCTATTCTCTATTTGTTTCCACAGGACAGGAGGATGCTGTTGCATCTCTCAAGGTTAGCAAAGTTGCTCAGATGAATGGTTGCTGGAGACTGCGCTCGTATGTCAATGTTTACCCCATTAGTGACAGCTCCGAGGCAGAGGGCCACTTAATATTGTCTGCATTGCCCCCCGACTGTCCCCGCATGCCAGTTCAAAAGTTCACTCACTTCCTCAAGGGTCTCATCACGTTCTCACCACATCTTGATTTTCAGAGCCTCACCAACAGACTCGAGCTGTCAGGAGAGATACCACAGAGAAAAAAAAGAAGGCTGAAGATGATGGAACACAGGTTTGGAGCCAGACCTGGTCAGGGCAACACAAAGCCGCCTGCTGGCTTTTCTGGTAACAAAACCAGGACAATGGAGCTCATATTAAAGGCTGTGCAGTGGCTGAGGCGATGCTGCCTGCATCCAGCTTCAGGAGGAATTGATTGTTCTGGAAACTGATGAAGCTTGAGCACAATTAGATTGCAAGGCAGCACACGGTGAGGTGAGGGAGCACCCTGCCTGCCTCTCTGCTGATTGATGGTAAAATAATAACCGCTGCGTATTAACTACAGAGTTCACCATCGGGTTAAGGTGGGCCAAAAAAATTGCTGCTCTTATTAGATTCTGATATGACTTGCGATGTAAAAAGATTATTTTCATTGTGGAAGGGGGGCCTGTCCTTGTGCACAGCGTGAGGTGGTTTCCTGCATGAACGTGGGACGTTTGGTGTCAGGAGAGCACTGGGTCAGGAGTCACAGCAGGACGTTAGTTACTCTGACACTCTAGTCTGGAAAAAAAGCAAAAGAAACAGATGTGAAGCTAATACAGTCATTTCACACTGAAGGTTCAGGGTTTCTATTCTCTGTTTCCTCGTCGTCCCTGCAGCTGCATCAATATCTGCTCAAAACTGCAGCTCCTGAAAAGCTGGGAGAGCTTCGGTTTATCATATTACAGGACTTCAAGATGAATATCGCCTTTCATACACATGTCAGCGAGCCAAACAAGTGAATGTACAAGCATATCATAATTTATGAGTGAAGAAATATGCTGCTCATGGACAGAGGTGGTTTCACTGAGCAGTCTATCCATTCTTTAGATAAGGATTAGGTGGGCCAAACAGTCAAACAGCAAATCCATTTTTCTTGAAGAGCGTTTCCTCAACGTGCGGTTACAAAACAATCCCTCCTCCTCCTCCCCCTCCTTGCTCAAAGCGTGTAATCCTGTTGGTCATTTGTTTGCTGGTGCAGCTCCCACGTGGAGGAGAGGCAGGAGTGTTTGGGGCATACAGGAGGTGAGAGCGTACAGTTGCATATCAGAGCTCGGGGATTCCTGCTCATTAATCTCCATTTTCTTGCACATGGTGTCTAATAATAAAGGCTTAAGTGAAAATGGTGTTTATCATTGGAATGACAACATCTCCCAGATGCTGCAGAGGAAGTCTTGAAAATGCATTAGAGTAACAAGTCCTTACTCTGCACAGAATCTGATTAGGAGGGCCTTGCCTCATGTTAATCAAGCGGAGGTGGACTGGTTCATTTAGGCCATGAATAACAGAACGGGGGGGAGGTCTGGTTCAGGGGAACAGGGGTTAGATGCAGTTAAACCTGCTGCCTACATCAGCAGTCATCTACTGTGGGGAGCTTTACCCCCTAGTGGTTTAGATGAAGAGTGCAAGCTTGTGCAGCTTTTAATAAACAATATGAAAACATGGTTTAATTGCTGACACATGCAGGAAAGTGAAAGACCCGAGTAACTCCTATTTTATAAGAATGAGACGATTAGGTTAATCTGTGGGGACATTTTTGATTTGTGAAGTGTGCACTGGAGCAAACAGTTGGGATGTTATGTGCAGATGTTTATGTGTGCATGTGTCAGTAGGACTGTGGTGGTGGGATATTGTGCACCGCTGGGCCTGTCTGTTCTGCTGTGTGGCTTTCCTGCTGCTCAGCACTTTGCCGGTCCTCAGGGGGGACAACAAGGGGACATACTGGCCTGCTCGAAACTGAGCCAGTCTCCTGTCGCTCTAACAAACACATCACTTCAGTTTGTGTCTTTTCATGGTCATTTCCTGTTTGTTAAATAAAGCAACAGCAACGCCAGCTCCTCGTTGTTCCAGTTAGCAGGGTCAGATCAGAACCCACAACTGGTGCCTGCAGGTGAGCAAGTGCACCTGCTGTTGCCACAAGGACAAAAGGAACATTTCTTCTCTCTTTTCTCAGCAGAGCTCCGTGCTGACATAACAATTTACCACCCACCAGCACATGCTATGTATGGATCACTTTTTAACATTTACCTGACCATGCTGTGATTTATTGGGGTTGTTGTTATTCTTTGTTCACGGATGCAACCTATAGTAGCATGGAAAGGCCAGAGGACACTTATGCTGATGTTACAAGCATGTACTTTATTTTATTTTAATTGCATTAGACAATGCAATTAATTCAGGATTTAAAATATTCTATATTTTTTGTCAGACCTTTCACCAAACTTTGGTGGGTAAGGACCTTAGTGGTGAAATTGGTTTGTCTTATCCGTTCATGTAGCAGCTGTTGTTGTGCTTTTTATAACAGTCCCTTCCACTCTGTGTCCTTTAATGGTGCTTCTGAGTCTCAGGCTTCAAGAAAGAGACTTTGTTGTCTGCATCTCAGACTGAAAAGGAGGTGGTTTCTATAGTCGGCAAGCTTCCTTGATGTCCTCTCATATTCTATTACTACTCCAAGGGTGTCTTTTCCAAAGTGTAGGGGTCCCCACAAGATTACAGGGTGTCCCCAAAATTTTGCCTTTGCTGAGGTTGTGAGGTTAGCAAGATTTTATTTATAAAAATTACATTTATAAAATCCCAATAACACACCCTGCAGTATAATCAGAACTTCATAGAAAAGTTATAAGTCTGTATGTCTGTAGAAAGTTTGTAAATGATCACATTTAATGTGTTTATGCATGTAAGAGATGGGGTTGGGGGTCCTGGCTTCTCTTGGACACGGGCAAGGAGGTCCTCAAAGAAAAACGTTGGGAACCCCTGGTGTAGGGCAATATGCTGGTGAAGGCTCTCAGTCATCATGTCTTCAAGAAGGCAAACAAGTCAAGTTGCCTTCATTTGAACCCCTTTGGATTCCCATGACCTGGATGACTGAGAACCTTCACCATCTCAAAAACAAAGATTTGTTTAAAGCAAAAAAAAATTTATAAAAGAAACAAAAAGATACAAATAAACAAGAAAGAAAGAAAGAAAGAAAGAAAGAAAGAAAGAAAGAAAGAAAGAAAGAAAGAAAGAAAGAAAGAACGAAAGAACGAAAGAAAGAAAGAAAGAAAGAAAGAAAGAAAGAAAGAAAGAAAGAAAGAAAGAAAGAAATCGTTTATTACTCTCCAATGAAACTAAAGGTCTGAAACAGTCATTTCTAGTGATAATATTCAGTCAGAGGTTTCATTTCTGGTGTGTGGAGGTTGTAGTTGCAACAATAGAACAAGGTTTCCAGCCGTCGGGATGCCAGGTTCGGTGCTGATACGTGAAGTGAGCAGCCAGCACCGTGTCCAGTGACCTAAACTCACTCTGGTTTTAGATCGTTTATGGCCGCTCCTCTTCTGAGAAGGAGAACGACATCTTCTGGGCTCAGAAGCAGCTGCTTGACTTGCCGAGTCCGCCATTTTAAATTACAACTGTGTGTTTTTTGAACAGTTTGAAATGATCTATTTCACCTATCTGCATGTTTGCAATGAGAAATGTTTGCATTTCTTTCTTGCCATTTTGATTTTGCTGTTGGCGCCATGTGGTCATGTGTGTTTAATGGCAGCTTTTTGAACGTTGCAGGGGCAATCGAATGAGGTTTATTCACAATTGGAAACTGATCTTTGAGCCTCTATAAAGATTATAAAATGATGTTGGAACTTAAAATGTCTTAGGACCCCTGATAAATGGCCAAATAAAACACACATAATAAGGCTCATTATAAAAAGGCCTGTTTTTCCCACCCACTGACCAGGACATGAACGTTCAATGAGCTGACTAGCAGCTTACCCCTACGACTTTATGACTACCTGGGAATAATTGAGTGTTGGGGGGGTAGATTCAGTCAACAGTAGAAGAGTTTGAAGAGAGAAAATGAAAACAGAAAGTGAAAGTTAAGTCAGGGTTCTTCAGTAAGTCCCCACTTTTGCTAAGAGCCAAGAATGAGTGTGCTTCAAAGTCCTGCTGCTTGTAGAAGGGTTGCAGACGAACAAGGAAGAAAAATACTGGACCAGACCACAAACTGTGGATCTATCTGGCCTTCATTTCTAGTCTGGATTTTACCAGAAAATCCTGGAACCTGAGTGGTGAGTGCCTGTTTTTCTCTCAAGGCTGTTGCTAGCTGAAGCTAACAGCTCAGGCTGGTGCTAACAGAGGCCCGGCTTACCGTAGCCTTACTGCGACCAGCGTTTAAATACTGCTGACGTTGAAATGGGTTGGAACATCTAGATGTAGCAGGAGTGGCTATGATGTGCTATCACAGCCGTGCTCAGAACAGGAGTTTTTCTCTCGCCTTTTTTACATTGCTAATTTACATAGAAAGCAGGTCAGACACAGCTTTGACTTTTGCCATGCTACATTTGACCGCCCAAGCTGTCTTTAGTCAACAACAAGGAAAATGTTGCTTTACATCAGGGGTCACCAACCTTTGTGAAGCTGAGAGCTACGTCACGATTATTAAGCCGTATGAAGGGCTACCAGGCTGATACAGCCCGTTTTGTCGTGAGCAACACTGACCTTTGAACTAGAATAGATTTGAGTTTAACTAAAGTTCATGGAGTTCTGGAGAGGTGTGGTTGGGAGGAACGGCCCCCCTGATCTGAATCCGAGTGGTGTTCTGTTATTGGACTTCTCTCCTCGTCATGGATTGTCCATAACGAACACCATGTTCAAGCATAAAGGTGTCCATATGTGCTCTTGGCACCAGGATACCTTAGGCTGCAGGTCGATGATCGATTTTGTTGTCGTTTCATCTGATCTGCGGCCGCATGTCTTGGACACTCGGGTGAAGAGAGGGGCGGAGCTGTCAACTGACCACTACCTGGTGGTGAGTTGGCTTCGATGGTGGGGGAAGATGCTGGTCAGACCTGGCAGACCCAGTTGTGAGGGACTGCTGGGAACGTCTGGCAGAGTCTCCTGTCAGAAGGAGCTTCAATTCCCACCTCCAACAGAACTTCGAACGTGTCCCGGGGGAGTCAGGGGACATTGAGTCCGAATGGGCCATGTTCCGTGACTCCATTGTCGAGGCGGCTGACTGCAGCTGTGGCCGCAGGGTGGTCGGTGCCTGTCGTGGCGGCAACCCCCGAACCCGCTGGTGGACACCAGTGATTAGGGATGCTGTCAAGCTGAAGAAAGAGTCCTATCAGGTCTTTTTGGCCTGTGGGACTCCGGAGGCAGCTGATAGGTACCGGCAGTCCAAGAGGAATGCGGCTCGGGTGGTCGCGAAGGCAAAAACCCGGGCATGGGAGGAGTTCGGTGAGACCATGGAACAAGACTTCCGTACGGCTTCGAGGAGATTCTGGTCCACCATCCGGCGTCTCAGGAGGGGAAAGCAGTGCACTACCAACACTGTTTACAGTGGGGAGGGTGTGCTGCTGACCTCGACTCGGGATGTTGTGAATCGGTGGGCCGAGTACTTCGAAGACCTCCTCAATCCCACCGGCACGTCTTCCAGGATGGAAGCAGAGTCTGGGGACTTTGGGTTGGGCTCTCCAATCTCTGGAGCCGAGGTCACTGAGGTGGTCAAAAAACTCCTCAGTGGCAAGGGTCCAGGGGGTGGATGAGATCCGCCCGGATTTCCTTAAGGCCCTGGATGTTGTGGGGCTGTGTTGGTTGACGCGGCTCTGGAATATCGCGTGGACATCGGGGGCAGTTCCACTGGATTGGCAGACCGGGGTGGTGGTCCCCCTATTTAAAAAGGGGGACCGCAGGGTGTGTTCCAACTACAGGGGGATCACACTCCTGAGCCTCCCTGGTAAGGTCTATTCAGGGGTTCTGGAGAGGAGGGTCCGTCGGATAGTCGAACCTCGGATTCAGGAGGAGCAATGTGGTTTTCGTCCTGGCCGTGGAACACTGGACCAGCTCTATACCCTTGGGGGGGTCCTGGAGGGTGCGTGGGAGTTCGCCCAACCAATCTACATGTGTTTTGTGGATTTGGAGAAGGCGTTCAACCGCGTCCCTCGGGGGGCCCTGTGGTGGGTACTCTGGGAGTATGGGGTACCAGGCCCCTTGATACGGGCTGTTAGGTCCCTGTATGACCAGGGTCACAGCTTGGTCCACATTGCCGGCAGTAAGTCGGGGTCGTTTCGGGTGAGAGTTGAACTCCGCCAAGGCTGCCCTTTGTCACCAATTCTGTTCATAACTTTTATGGACAGGATTTCTAGGTGCAGTCAAGGTGGTGAGGGGATCCGTTTTGGTGGCCTAAGGATCAGGTCTCTGCTTTTTGCAGATGATGTGGTCCTGTTGGCTTCGTCAGAACGTGATCTCCGGCTTTCGCTGGAGCAGTTCGCAGCCGGGTGTGAAGCAGCTGGGATGAGAATCAGCTCCTCTAAATCTGAGACCATGGTCTTGAGTCGGAAAAGTGTAGAATGCCTTCTCCAGGTCAGGGACGAGGTCCTGCCCCAAGTGGAGGAGTTCAAGTATCTCGGGGTCTTGTTCACGAGTGAGGGAAGGGTGGAGCGTGAGATTGATAGGCGGATTGGTGCTGCATCTGCAGTGATGGGGGCGTTGTACCGGTCTGTCGTGGTGAAGAGAGAGCTGAGTCGAAAGGCGAAGCTCTCAATTTACCGGTCGATCTACGTTCCTACCCTCACCTATGGTCACGAGCTTTGGGTAGTGACCGAAAGAACGAGATCACGGACACAAGCGGCTGAAATGAGTTTTCTCCACAGGGTGTCTGGGCTCTCCCTTAGAGATAGGGTGAGGAGCTCGGTCATCCGGGAGGGGCTCGGAGTAGACCCGCTGCTCCTCCACATCGAGAGGAGCCAGTTGAGGTGGCTCGGGCATCTGATTAGGATGCCTCCTGGACGCCTCCCTGGTGAGGTTTTCCGGGCACGTCCAACCGGGAGGAGACCCAAAGGAAGACCCAGGACACGCTGGAGAGATTATGTCTCTCAGCTGGCCTGGGAACGCCTTGGGATTCCCCCGGAGGAGCTGGCCCAAGTGGCTGGGGAGAGGGAGGTCTGGGCTTCCCTCCTTAAGCTGCTGCCCCCGCGACCCGACTCCGGATAAGCGGGAGAAAATGGATGGATGGATGGATAAAGTTCATGTGTAATAAACATATTTTAAGGCTTTCAACAATATTATTTCCAAATCTGCATCAATGAAAGTTTGATAAAGAAGATCTCTTTTCTCTTTGGTCCTTCCCCTTCAGGTGTCTCCACAGCCAATCATCTGTCTCCATTTAGTCCTATCTTCTGCCTCTCCTACCCTCACACCAACTTCATGTCCTCTTTCACAATTTTTGGTCTTCCTCT
Organism: Aphyosemion australe; assembly: GCA_006937985.1. Taxonomy (NCBI): domain Eukaryota; kingdom Metazoa; phylum Chordata; class Actinopteri; order Cyprinodontiformes; family Nothobranchiidae; genus Aphyosemion; species Aphyosemion australe. The sequence continues at coordinate 235,741 of SSNS01000032.1, read as the reverse complement.
CAGTCTCCTGCCTGGTGGCTCCAACATCAGCATCCTTCTACCCATGTCATCATTGTCTCACCTCTGGACATGTCAAAACCATCTGAGTGTGTCCTCTCTGACTTTATCTTCAATGATGGACTCATTCCTGATCCTATTCATCCTCGTCACTTCCAAAGTGAGCCTCAACATCTTGAGCTCTGCAACTTCCAGTTCTGCCTCCTGTCTTTTCCTCATGTCTGACATCATTTGTCAGCAAACAAAAAGGTGCTTAGAGCCGATCTATGATGCAGTCCCACCTCCACCTTGAACTCCTATGTCACTCCTACAGCACTCCTCACTGCTGTCTCACACCTCACTGCTGTCTCACACCTCACTGCTGTCTCACACCTCACTGCTGTCTCACAGCTCTCATACATGTTCTGCACCACCCTACTTCTCTGCCATTCCAGGCCTCCTCATACACCACGGCTCAGCATCGTCATCCACTCTCTAAATCTACAAAGATGCACATTCTTCTCTGTACTTCTTCAGCACCCTCAAAGCAAAGGTATCATCTGATTATGTAGTACACTTTATTGGCATCAAACTGTTCTGCAACTCATAAATGCTCAGTTCAGACCTAGGCCTTGCTTCCACCACTCATTCCAAGAGCTTCATTTTAGAAGTCATTAGCTTTGTTCCTCTGTAGTTCCAACAATTCTGTAAGACATCTCTGCTGCCATGATTTTAATCATGTGCCATTTAAAAAAAATAGCAGCAAAAAGTAATTGTGCTATTTTTATAACAGGCCTGAGGGCTTCCTATAGGGCTCCTGGGGGCACCAGGGTGGTGACCCCTGCTTTATATTTTTCTGCCTCTTTATTGTGTTGAATAGATTTTTAATTTTTACCCAACTGAAATATTTTACAGCTTATTAATTTTCTGGGAACAAAAAAATCATCTTGCTTTGCAATTCTGCAGACATCATAGACATACAATAGTGTTTAAGTGGAGTCATATCACGTATGCAGCACGCAGCACTGAATAAATGCATTAACATTTGAACATTTTCAATTCATCTAAAGAATCTGCAAACCACACAAAACCAAACTAACCAAAAATCCAGTTTAACTTGATTACACTCATGTGAGCAGCTTGTGGTGACTGTCTTCTCTCTGTGCCGACAGCACAGCAGTGCATTGTTTGTGATGAGCATGAATGCTGACCTCTGACCTCCCCGGTGGCCTCTGCAACTCCCCTAAAGGTTCACAGGAGGGTCAGAGAGTCCTTGTGCCTCCACAGACACTGTGTTGATGGAAGCCCCCACCCCACCCCCTTCAGTTTGAGTCTGTCTGTCTCAGTCAGACACAAAAACACTCTCAAAGCAAACAAACAAACCCAGTCACCATAGGTGCAAGCAGGCCAAGAGAGGTTTCAGGTCTGATGGTGTGCTGCTGTTCATTTATATTTAGGGATGAATTGGGAATGATGACATCACTCATGAAGAAAATGCATAAGAAAATAAACAGCGATTAAATAAACACATGCTCAGATTAAGGTGCTATTGCACATTGTAGTGCAAGTGCATATAGTGATATAAAGCATATTGTTCTGTGTTGGATTACAATAACATTGATCAATGGTTCCTACTTATTGTGAGTGTCAGAGCTAAGCTTTCAGGAATCCAGCCGCCGTGCAGATTTATGTCTTTTTCCAGGCTGCATGACTTCCAGCACAACCAATGGCAAATGGGGGATGATGCTCATCACATGAGCTATCACACGCTGCTAGGTAGAAGATCTACCATCCTCTGTTTGCAGCATGGAGATGGTTTTCATCTGGGACAAAGATTTTAGCATATGAATGATCCCACGTGAGCTCCGTGTTTGTCGTGGTAGTTTGTTTAGAGATCAGATTAGACCTGCGTGTCTTTTCATGCTAGAGATGATAATGGTTGCCACCACCACTGTTCCCATCATTATTCATGTGTTCTTCTACGTGCATCAATCCTTATGTGCTGTAAAGGAGCTCCTGAGGTGAGTGGATTTTTCACGTTGGAGTTCAGCGTAGGGTCGTACTCTCACATGTGAAAGGAGCTCAGCAGGTAAACCGAGACTTACAACACACTTTCATTTCTCTTTGTTCTCCTTTTTACGCCTCTTTCAGTATCAGAATGTTCTGATCCCTACACTAAAGTCTTGAATCAATCCTTCCTGTTTTAGTATCTTGCTACCAAGCAGCCAGACGTTTTTGTAGTTTTTCAAAGTCTTCCTTGGTTTGTGTTAAACTACTTTAACCTGACTTTTACATCATTCAGCCATAAAAACACCTGATAGGATTAGGAAAATGTTTTAAATTGAATATCTAAATTTTAACTAGCTGAAAGGCTAAGTAGCAATCAACAGCAGTCTGTTGAAAATACAGTTTCTTCCTGTATCTCTTAAACCGTCAAATATAACAGTTTATCTATAGGTTTGTAACAAGGCGGTTTTCATCAAGCTTTTGGTTGAAAATGTTGTCTCACAGCAGATCAGACGTTTCCAGCCACTGGGCCTAGGATCAGTTCTGGTCTGTGGATCATCCCATGCTGCAAAGATAGACTTTAAACTTCTGTGAGTCTTTAACTGCCAGGTTGTTGTCCCTATAGCGAACTGATCAACAAGGAGACGTTGTGACATTTTTATAAAAGTTACAAAGGGTCTATGGTCGATACAAATGTTTATGAAGTTATTTGCACTTAATTCTTCTCACATGAAGTGATTTCAGCAGCTTTGTTCTTGACAGTTTCAGTACCTACCAGAATGAGCCGTTTCAGGGCTCTGTCACTTTAAGAAAACACACCATTGCTGGCCACGCCCACCCATCACCTGATTGGCTGCTGTGAGGTGAGGAGCTTTGATATCAAGGAGGGGCTCAGAGTAGAGTTGCTGCTCTCTTGCACATGAGAGGTGCGTCTATGCTAATTTCTCCATTTGTGATGTCACAATCAGGGACTTTTTGAAACGGCTTGTTGTTTGGGGCAATGATGGTAGAGTTAAGTGCAGAGTTAAATGCCCGCCATTTACCATTTAGGCACATCATTCCTGAAGCCAAACACTGACTTCAAGTTTGAAGTGTTTATAGAGGAAATAGGATGAAAAACGTGAGTTTTGCATGATATGACTCATTTCACTGAAAATAAAAAATTAAATGAACAAACATTTTCTAAAAAATGTAAAGATCAAAAATATTTACCTTACATTACTGTTACCTTAATATCAAAGTTCTTTTATTTTTACATTTTAAATACATTAAATTAGAATATAACCTGCCTGAATTGATCAAAGAAAATGCAAACTGAAAAATGTCCATTGCTCTTTTTTACTTGGTGTTTATGTTATAAAGATCAAATGTATTTGTTTTATACACACTGGTCTGCAGGCTGTTACATTACAGCATGATTGCATTAATTACATGTCTGTAAACTGGTTAAATCTTATATCAAATACTGAATTGCGTCATGTTATGACATTCGTGAGGAAAGGTCCATGATGCAAAACAAAGTGAAGACCCCTACAGTTGATGATCAACTGATGGATGCTGCATCTCAGGTCCTGTTTCAGGTCTATTCTAGGTTTGTTTTCCTCTTTCAAATACTGCTCATCAGCTGTAAATCATTGTTTATTTTTAAAAATTGAAAGTTTGACGCGTCTTCTTTTATCCTCCACCACTCACTGCACAAGATGCTGCCTCATAGGGTGCAAGAACCAGACAGAAAATTAGTAAAAGAAGAAAAAGCATAAAAATAATCCTCAAAAAACCTGAAAAACTATTGATCAAGATCATTTTTATGAAATTGCAGGAAACGCTGGTGCTTTGCAAAAAATAAAGAAAGTAGAGGTTTAATTCTTTTTACTGTACAGTACATGACTCAGTTATTCCAGTGTCATTATGGGTGGAAGATGCACACATGCTTTCTAATACACACCAAACATATTACCGGATTTAGATTTTTGCACAGTTCATCACACATTTTCATTTCCTCCAAAAGCACAGAGATGAATCTCACGGTGGTAGTTGCGGCGGTAATTCTGTTTGTTATACAACACCGTTTGTGTGATGATGTTGAATGTGCTGATATTTCATCCTCTTACAAATCACAGATACATCAAGAGAGCACAGAGGCAAAGACAACCCTAGGTGGCCTCATGTTTCAGCAGACGTATTCTCCTCTGACAGGACAGGTGAAGGTATGAGAAAGGTAGGTTTTACGCTCCTAAACTGTACACTGTCATCTTTACAAAGTGTGTTCAGAGAGTGTGAAAGGGATCATTAGTTGCGTGGCAGCGGAAGCAGCCATGTTGTCAGTTACCTGCTATTTACTTCCCCTCATTACTGTACGCGGGCTGGCGCTGGTGGGAGTGTCAACATCATTAACATGACTGTCATTAGTCCTGTCCCACACTGCATGGAGAAGTTAGTCCCGGGGAGAAAAATGAAGCATCGTTCACCACCAACGTCTTTGCTGGTGCAACGTTGGAAATGCCTTCATTTAGCTTGATTGGAGAGAAGGGGGGGGGGGGGGGGGGGGGGGGGGGGGGGGGGGGGGGGGGGGGGGCAGGAATGCCGTGTTAGATGCTTTACATAAGGAGTTTATGTCACTTTGAGATTAACACAAAATTGTAAATTAATACAGCATACTACAAACTAACTAAGAGAGGGACAGAATGTGGAAAAACAATTTCAAATTTTAGGTGTGAACAGTGGTGCCCCCAGAAAAGTTGCATATGGGGGCCGGTGAATATTTTGGGGTCCTTGTGGTAACTCTGGGAGGATTTAGCCTGTGGCTGTGCATTGCATGCTCCTTCTTTTTTATTATTAAAGAGCAGGTTTAGAGAGAAACCGTTTTTTATTTGTTATTTTTGAAGTACGATCAGTCAATCTGAGTTTCACATCATGGCTGAAAATAGTCTTCTACCCCTATTTCCTGCATTAGCCGCCAATAGAAAATAGACAGGGAAATGCTGAAGTCAGAAAGAAAACCATAAAGATCTACGTCATGCTGTAAATTAGCATTCATGGACTCGCCCATCTTGGCTCACGACGAGGAAGGCTAGAGACAGTAGAAGAGTCGCATTGCTGTTAGCCAATCAGCGCAAGATGTTCAAATATCTTAAATAACAATGAGTAAGAATCCAAATCCCGCCATTTTCTGCACCCCGCTCCTCCGGGTAACTTCCTGAAACAGGAGCACCACACAGCAAATTTAAAAGTGTTAATTTTTGGGTGTTGGTCCAATTTAACACTAAGAATAGTTAATTTAACACAAAAAATGGTTCATTTAACACTAAAAGAGTTACATAGTTGGTATGTAACACTGACATGAGAGTTAAACCCAAGTGTTAAAAAGGAGTGTTTCCTAATCAACTCTGTAGGAGTCATTTTGGACAAAATAACTCCTGAAAAGCTAACTCTGACCTCCCACAGTGGCTATAACACCTGCAGAGTTAATTCACAGACTCCACCCATTTATTCTAAACGTTGGACTGGTAGCGACTGATTGGCTGCAGAGAGCTGCAGTGGGCAAGGTGCATTGTGGGTAGTCATGTTTTTAGGTAATTTGTTCTATTTTGGGGTGTTTATGCATGTTTTTTGGGGGGAGTTGTGTTGTTCTTAGTTACTACTTTGTTCACTGTTGCAAATGTGGTGTTACTTGTTGTGTCATGTTGGCACCATAAGTGAGGAGGCTGGTCACAGGAATGGCACTGCTGTGCCGTTCCACTGTCACAATAAAGAAGTGGAGCATGGTTCACACTAAATACTCAGGATTCTGCTCCTTGTGTTCCTCTCACTGGCTGTCCACAGTCATGAGGGGTACAGAGCCTGAGTTAGCTGGTGTTTCTCAGTGTGGCTGTTACACAACAACATGCTCCAATTAACACTGTCAGAGTTGATTTCAACACTTTTAAAGTATCTATATGGGTCCACACCAGTAGGAGTTAATTTAACTCTTTTTGGAGAGTTGGTACTTTAACTCTGATTTAGTGTCAAAAATTAACTCTTCTGGAGTTAAATATGTAACTCCAGAGTTAAGAGTTACTTTATTAACTCCAACACCGGAGTTAAATTGTCAACTCCAGAGTTAAGAGTTACTTTATTAACTCCAACACCAGTGTTAAATTGTCAACTCCACAAGAGTTGGTTTTTGACACTAAATCAGAGTTAAAGTACCAACTCTCCAAAAAGAGTTAAATTAACTCTTACTGCTGTGGACCCATATAGACACTTTAAAAGTGTTGAAATCAACTCTGACAGTGTTAATTTGAGCATGCTGAATTTGCTGTGCACAGCTGATTTTCTACAGAGAACAACTCACAGAGCATTGATTCATAGAGACCACTGAGAGCCATTGAGAGCTTTAAAAACAATATGTATCACATTTACCTGAAAATTGACAAACACTAACCGTTCAGAAGAAGACATCATTTAAAAACAGTTATTTGAATTATTGTTTCAAATTTAGAATTTAGAAAAGACCATGCCCCCTGGGCCACCCCTTGGAGGCACCACTGAGTGTGAAAGGTCTACATTTTAACATGATTTCATTACTTTAAATGTTCACACATTAAAACACTGGTATGAACTTAAGAGTATGTTGTTGTGTTTACCTTCAGAGTCTTGGCTTTTGGCCTCTAGAGCAGGAACAAACCATCTCCCTCACACCTTGTCATCTCCCTGCTTGTCTGGATGTTATTTTAGTCAACTTCAAGGCCTCGGCAGCAGCTGCAATCACTTATGGCATTCTGCTGCCTCAGTGCAAAGCCCCTCCGTGCCCCCAACCAGCTTCCCATCAGCCTTGAGGGGATACAGCTCCTTGCACTCAGTTTCAACCCTTC
>SSNS01000032.1:181405-223905 GCA_006937985.1 Aphyosemion australe | reverse complement strand
GCCTGTGTTGGCTGCGTTTTGTTTGCTGTTGTGGAGAACACACAGTATTCTCACCCACGACTTGGAGGATTAACATGCACAGTCACAGATCCCCATGCAGAGCTCTGAGCACGTTTATGTGCAGTTTTAATTTAGCACAAAAAAGCTGTGAATTTGTTAAAAGAAACATAGCCTTAAGACTTTGGAAGAGGTGGGTTTTCTAGAGATGAGTTTGGCTTGTGATTGGGTGAAAGAGTGGCAAAGTGTGAAGGAATTGGCAGCTCTATAACTCCATCAGACAGGATTGTCATCTGTGTCAATGACCCACGAGGGAGACGGCCCCTGATATCAAACCCAATGCTGATGGATGACCAGCGTTCCAGCTTTTAAAGCACTGTCACAAACAGGATCCTTTATAGCCTGTCCTCCTGCTTGCACGGGTATTCGTGAGTGACTGTGCACCATAAGCAACAACCAGCCTTGTTTTCTTGGTGTGTGAAATTTGAAGCTAATGCTGCCATCATAAACTCTTGCATCATTTTACTTAAAGTTTAAAGCAACACTTAATGAGTTTCCTTCTTCTCCCTCCTACTGGTTGAAAGCAGAATTAAAACTATCATAACCAACCCACAGCCTGCTGTAGCTAGGGCTAACAGCGAGCTAACGCTAACACAAACCAACTGATGCTAAATAAGCCACAAAGTAAAAAGATCCACACTGTTATACACTATTATTACTTACAAGTCCAGTGGCAACAAAGCCAGGTCACCATCAGTCTGTGATTTTGTAGCCTCCTTCAGCTCCCTCAAACGAGTGTAGGTCGCACCGATGTTCACTCTGATTTTAGCTCTTTGCCTTGCCTCCAAAGACGTTACTCTCTTACTTTTACTTTCAGGCTCCACCATGACGCCAAATTAAAGTATTCTTACCTTTAGAACTGCAGTCTAGCGCAGACAAGGGAGCGTGCTGCCGGTCTCCATTGGACCATGCTTGGGGTGGGGGTCGGACAAAATGGCAAATGGCCTGCATTTAATTTAGCGCCTTCTAGTGTCTTACAACCCCCCAAGGCGCTTTGCAACACAGTCATTCAGCCACGCACACACATTCACACGCTAGTGGTGATGAGCTACTATGTAGCCACAGCTGCCCTGGAGGACACTGACAGAAGCGAGGCTGCCGTACGCAGGCGCCACCGGTCCCTCCGACCACCAGCAGGCAAAAAAATTACTTTTGAAACATTTTAGAATATGTAGTTGAGTTGAAAGTACAGATAATTGCTGTGACATGTAGTGGGGTAAAATTAAAAAGTAGGCCTTGATTTAAGTAAAGTACAGATATGGAAAAATGGTACCTATAGTAACTAAGTACTTTTACTTTGTTACATTCCATCACTGCTTTGGAAACACTGGTGTTGGGAGAAAAGCCTTTATTAGACCGAGAAGAATTAAAGGTGCTGACAGGAAAAGCTGCATTTTATTAATACATAAATAATTGATACTGATTTATTTTAGCTTGTTGACACAGACATAATCCTGATGAAATGCTTTGTTTGGGCTTTTAAAATAGATTTTTAAATGCCAAGCGACTCAGAATTGGCGAGACAACCGCATGACTTCCTCACACAGATGGATGGCAGGTCTGAATAAGTGTTGAAGGTGAGGAAGATTTAAAACTGAAAGGCTTCATGAAGGTGTTACAAAACCACACGTCAAGCATTACTCACGGGCTCAGCGCTGCCTCTCTGCACGGCCTCATTGTTTCATTGTTCTGCCTCGCTTCTTTCAGCAAACGTGTAGTGGCTCAAGTGTAAACTACAGTGCATTGCAGGAAGGAAGAGGGGACTCTGTGGGGGTTGGGAGCAGGATCCCAGATCATAAAACATGGCAGCCGCCCTCCTGCATTGTTCAGCGCCACCGTTCTAGCCCTGTTTTCACCATTTTCCTCCTCTGTGGTCGGCGTTTCCTGTCCCTCTTCAGGGTCAGTAAAGTTTGTTGACAAACACGAGTCGAGATCTTGTTCTTATACTGTGAAGATTGTTGAAATAAATAAGCTGGTTATAAAGTTTGACACAAACATCACATGGAGTCAATTAGACATGTATAATTTAGCGTGCAGCATGCTTTTGCTCTGCAGTAAAAGTACAATAAACATAAAAATGATATAAATCCATCACAGCATTTCAGCTTGATGGTAATAACCTCAAATGTCTTCTTAGAGCACCATCTTGTGGTCAAACCGAGCAGTTATTTATAAAATAATGCAAGAACTGACTTCTTAAGAGCAAATAAATCACAAAAAAATCCATTCACATGATGCTGAAAATACACTTCAACAATAGATTTCTTACACAAATCAGGCAAAAATGTGTGAATTTAACAATTTTCTCCTCTCACTTCATCACAAATGATTGCTTTGTTCGTGTGCGTGCCACAGCAGGAGCATGAAATGTTCATGGAATGCAGATCCTTCTCTCTCAGGCTCTTCATGTGATTTAAAGCTGTCAAAGAGGCCAAGCAGAGGCCCAGACAGAAAAGCTGGACATGACGATGAGGATGAATTCAGCAAAAACTGCACCCTCTGCTGACGGGGCTCACAGGGATCTGACTGTGGAGTTCTCCATACTTATTTTTTTCTGTTATTTACAAAAAAAGTGAAGCACAAAGGCAGAGTTCTAATTTCCATCTAAGCCCACTAATCCGATAACCACACATCTTGTTCTCCTGTCCGTCCTCCTCTCTGGTTCTCCCTTAACTTGGCGACATCCAAACCATAAACACTGAGATCTCCAATGATTCCAGCTGCAAATAGAAGCTGAAGACTTGAGAACATTTTTCTCCAAACCGCTGTAAACTCCAGGCTAAATGCAGCCTTTAAGATCAGAAGGCCTGATGAAGCCTGTCATGATCGTCTCTGTGCTGCACCAACAGAAGCAGCGCTGTAGTTTGACTTGGCGTGGGCGAGTGTTGCTTCTTGGCCTCAAGCATGCATAAACTTTAACCTCCACTTCTGCTGAAGGGAAGAGGTGGAAGTCCGCCTGACTCCATGTTTCACAATCAAATATTTATGCAGCGATTGTAGAAACCAGAGCACAATTGTATCACCCGTTCAAATCCAGAGTTCCATCAAAATTCAAATATCTTTATCAAAGATCTTCTGTTGCATGAGGGAACATTTTGCAGCCCCTTTTATCAGATTAGAGAGCTGATGGGAAACATCCAACAGTTTCCAAGCAACATGACCCGTTTTTTCAAAATCAATTTCTGTCTCACAGTTGGTTGTGGTGCCACTGAAGTCATCAGGGTCACGCACCTTACTCCACAGTCGTTTGCCAGCCGTTTCCAGCTGAAAAATGGAGCTCTCGGGACTGGAGGGGTATATGAGCAGAGATAGCTTGACACAACCATTTGTTTGGCTCAGGTGAACTCAGGGAGACAGCAGCAGAGTCCCTGCTCTGCAGCACAGCTTGCACTATGGCCAGATCCTACTGGGCACTCATTCCTCAAACGCACTCGGAGGCTCTGCTCGGAGATTTTATTTAGTCCTCGTCTACTCATGAGAGCGGAGATTAATTAAAAAGAACTTGTCCATGAAAACAACAAAGATATGCAACAAGTATATATATATATATATATATATATATATATATATATATATATATATATGTATGTATGTCTGTGGATATATTTTGTGTGTGGAAATTAAAACACTTTTAATTTAGAGAAATTATTATTTTAAAATTATTTCTGAATAAGAATGTCATCTAATTAAAGGTCATTAGTGTACATGGTGTAAAATTATGGAGCAACCTTAAGGAAATAAAACATTTAAGGTCAGAAAGTGTATTAAATCGATGCTTTAAGTTATTATGAAACTGCAAATTAAAACAGTGTCTGTGTTTAAAAACCAAATCAGGAAATCAAAAAATGAATCCATGTTAGAAAGTTTGAATATGAATGTAATAACGCTGATTTTATTTTGTCAAAAGCTGCAGAAAAAAATGTTTTCTTCTCTCTGCTTCTTTTCATTTAAAGTGTTTTGTGTTGAGTTGCATATTCTGTTTAACTGACAACCTGTTTCCTGTATTAATTGTTGCTCTTTGAAATAAAATTATATAAACTCTGTAATATAGGAGTACATTAAGATGGTATAAGTTTTTATCTGCAAACTAATTGATTGTGTCACATCATTTGACTAGAGTGGAACAAAATGCTGCACCGTTTTCAACAGAAGTTAATTCATGGATGAAAATGTCTCCAAAATCTCAATTTAAATAAAATAAAGAGATAAAAACATGACTTAAATGGCCTGTATTTGATGTAGCACCTTCTAGGGTTATACAACCCCCCAAGACACAGTCATCCACCCAAACACACACATTCACATGCTGGTGTTGATGAGCTACATTGTAGCCAGAGCTGCCCTGGAGGACACTGACAGAAGCGAGGCTGCTGAACACTGGCGCCACCGGTCCCTCTGACCACCACCAGCAGGTAAGGTGGGTAAAGTGTCCTGCCCAAGGACACAACGACTGGGACAGACAGGGCTCGAACCTGCAACCCTCCAGTTATGAGGCGAGCACTTAACTCCTCTGCCACTGTCAACTTAATCAAATAAACTTTCCACCGATTACACAAAAATATTAACTCTAAATCCGAGACCATGGTCTTGAATTGGAAAAGGGTAGAATGCCTTCTCCAGGTCAGGGACGAGGTCCTGCCCCAAGTGGAGGAGTTCAAGTATCTCGGGGTCTTGTTCACGAGTGAGGGAAGGGTGGAGCGTGAGATCGATAGGTGGATTGGTGCTGCGTCTGCAGTGATGGGGGCGTTGTACCGGTCTGTCGTGGTGAAGAGAGAGGTGAGCCGAAAGGCTACAGTCGATCTACGTTCCTACCCTCACCTATGGTCACGAGCTTTGGGTAGAGACCGAAAGAACGAGATCACGGATACAAGCGGGCAAAATTAGTTTTCCCCACAGGGTGTCTGGGCTCTCTCTTAGAGATAGGGTGAGGGCCATCCAGGAGGGGCTCGGAGTAGACCCGCTGCTCCTCCACATCGAGAGGAGCCAGTTGAGGTGGCTCGGGCATCTGGTTAGGATGCCTCCTGGACGCCTCCCTGGTGAGGTTTTCCGGGCACGTCCAACCGGGAGGAGACCCAAATGAAGACCCAGGACACGCTAGAGGGACTATACCTCTCAGCTGGCCAGGGAACGCCTTGGGATTCCCCCGGAGGAGCTGGCCCAAGTGGCTGGGGAGAGGGAAGTCTGGGCCTCCCTGCTTAAGCCGCTGCCCCCGCGACCCGACTCTGGATAAGCGGATGAAAATGGATGGATGGATGGATGGATGGATGGATGGATGGATGGATGGATGGATGGATGGATGGATGGATGGATGGATGGATGGATGGATGGATGGATGGATGGATGGATGGATGGATGGATGGATTAACTTTAGGCATTAATTTAACTTTTTTAAATCCTATTATCAACCTTGTTCCATACCCTAAATTATAAAATTATCAAAACCTCCCAGTTGATTCATTTTTGTTCTACAAAGTTTGATATGCATAAAAACACATTGATTAAAAGTACAATGCATCCGTGTCATGCAAGCTTTGGTTATCCTGAGGAGGATCCAAATGCTGAAAACGTTCCTGCAAGTAAATTGATCATTTTTATCAAATTAAACCAAAAGTGCTTCACACACAAGGAATCCAACAAGCAACAGCCAAATAAACTTGACAGAGAAAGGACTGATGCAATCTAGCTGAAAACCTGGGGCTGTGATGTTCACTGAGGACAGTAACTGGTAAACCAACACCTGCATGTATGTAGCACTAAGCAACTCCAGCTGATGAAAAACATACAAAACAAGAGCAGAGAACTGAGAAACGTCACAACAACCAACAGCTTTTGATGGTTGTTGACTGTTTTCTTCATCTCTGTACAGAAAAGTTCAGCTTCAACGTCCTACAGCGACTTCCCAGACTGCTGATGTATTCATGACCACATGCAGGTAAGAACTGGCGCCGCTCGCCACCTCGCTGGTAATGAATTTGAATCTGCTGTTGATTCAGTATTGTTGCTCAGCCCCGCAGGAAATGAATTGCCCTTTATTTAACATCAAAGATTACAGGTGAGCCGTGCCGAGGAGAGCTGTGAGTTTGAGAGGTGGGACAAATAGATTCACAGGAGCGATGACTCCCTCCCAGATTCCTGTTGTGTTAATGCAAATGATTAAATGACAGCAGGCATTAGGAAACAATTTGTGATTCCTACTGTGATAAACGTAATGCAGTTAGCGGGCAATAAATGTGTCTGTTTCCATCACAGATAAATCAGATTAAGTATTGGACTACATTATGTTGATTTGTTGTTTCGTGGATTGTGATGTGAGAGGCTTAGCTGCAGGGTAATGAGGACCTGAAGGCAGCATGGCTGCAGGGTTGGATTTGTCTTCAGAGCTCTGGTGGAAGTTTTTTAAGTCCACACTGACCATCACCCTCATTAGGCATCTTGAACCCTGTGGGAAGGATTAAACCTTCTTCTTTCTGTTTTTTAGAGTTAAGGTGGTTAGGGTTAGCTAAATGCTGCACAGCAAAGCCCACTTTTAACTTTCTGTGATTATTCAGCCACATCAGTCGTATGCAAACATCTCTTCACCTCAGAGATGAATCCATCACTCTGCTTGTAGACGTATCAGAGCAAATGTACTTGCTTTTCACACCATCTTTGGTTGCCTCTCCAGCCAGTGACTTGGCCCTGTTGAGTAATGAAGTGTTGGGCTGCAGTAATGAGACTGTTTACAGGGCGTGCTTGTTTCACATGAATCAAGCCCAGTGTGTGGTTAGATAAATACCAGCTTGGCCCTGCACGAAGCCAGTCAAACCTTCTCCTCCGCTCAGGAAATGGCAGCCAAATTCCTGTGGAATGAATGAAGAGGAAATCTGCGAGTGGCAGCCTTGCCATGGGGATCGCTCTGAAAAAAGTGGGAGAGGGTGGAAAAGCTGCGGCCCTTCCTCTGGTATGGACCCAGGCCAGGGCTCACTAGGTGAGACTGATGGAATAATAATACACATCCTGAGTGTTCTTTTCATTAGCAGCACGGTTTCATGTTTTTCATCATCCTGCTGAGAGAAATGGAGAGACCCTTATTTCTGAGCTGGACAAATTACCCTTTCCCCTCTGGGAGACACAGCTGCATTCAATATCAGGCATGTGTGTGCTTCTGAGTCGGTGTGTTTCAGGAGCTCAATATGGGGATTTCCTGTGGAAATGATAATTAACCACAACATCATGCAGGGTTGACCGTAAACACGGAATATTGTCCTTTTTTAAGCCGCCAAGTCCGCCTGGATTCATCTCATTTCCTTCAACATTTAGAGGCATGAAGCGAACTTCCATTTGGATACAAGAAGCATTCATTTAAAAGCCATGTCACCTATCACGTCATGCTATTTTACCTGAAATGACAGCATCTTTAGGGTAAATTATCGGTGACCATTATAAGCCCAAACAACTCCACCTGCAAACACCTCACGTCCCAGGTGCCCTATTTCCCCCAATTACCAGCATCATTACTCTGCACTTACTTTCCTCACCAGCCATCAACAGGCGTCCGGATTAGAGAAGATCTCACAGAAACTCCTCTGACGGCCGCATTAGGGCGCATTTTTCGGCACTCTTATTACAGAGCACACGGAGGATGAGTTACGGTGCCTCTCAAATGAAACAGGCTTGAGCGATAAATCTCTCATGTTAATGCACTCACTTAAGGTTCTTTGACTGTAAATAAAGTTGTGGAAGACAAGCCGGTCTTACATGGACAAGCCTGGAAGTGCAGGCTCCCATATGGGCGTTTATCTCTGCAGCCAATCAGGATGCAAGCTAGTGCTTTTTTAAAAAAGCCCTGTCGGCCCCATTGCTGCGTTTTTGCTTCACGTTGCCAAGTATTCGTAGTTTCATTATGGTGGTTTAGTCTGTGATCAGAAAGGCAGAGCACACAGCCACCAGAATCTTTGTCAGATAAGTGGGATGTCAGGTCTCTCTGGGTCAGCTCATAGCTTTTCATCATAATCATCAAACTGTCATCCGTCTCTCTGAGCAAACACGGGTGACACCTTAATTGCTTCTCATAGTACATTCATTCTGTCAAAGTGAGGCGATAATCAACTTGTTTCCACAGCAGCTATTGATGTCTGCACTAAATCAGAGCTTCTAAGAAAGGTTACAGTAAGGCACGGCTCACCTCACCTTTAGTTTGTGCTTTTTTATGACTTCTAATGTTTTTATATTTTGGAAACTGACTTCATCAGAAAGCATTCTGATGCTCCTTTGAAGTATTTCTTTAGACTTTGGCTGCTTTTTCAATAATTTCCAGTCCAGTTTAACCATGACAGCAGGTTTGATTTTAAAAATTAGGGCAAAAGAAGCAGATAAAAATGATCTGAATGGTATCTGAAAGAAATGTTTGGACTTGACTTGGTTTTGTTCAATCTTACAATCTCCATCCTCTCTTCAGGATGGCAGCAACAACCCAACTCCTAACCTTAAAATGTCTTTACAGATGATATTCCTGAGATGAGTTGACATTGTTACTCTAAGCAGTCTCTCTAAAGCTGGTTTCAAAACACGCCATATCAGCCACAGTGTGTCCTTGGAATGTGCCGCGGCGGCGTAGCAAGGTGAGAATATTGCGCCATTTCTGCCACCAGGTTTGATAGTAATAGTACCAAAATGCTGGACGTGTGAATGAAGGTCACGCCTTCACACAACAGAGGGTGAAGTCATGGTGACGCGTCGATTGTGCGCCGAGCCGGCAACAATATTTCAAATGTAAGTAAACATGGAGAGTCCGTTTGCATTTGTAAACGGCTTCAGCTGATATGGCAAACTGGAGCAGTGCTCTTGTCAACTTCATGTTCCGACGCGAGAAACACAAGCACATATCCGACTAACTGGTTTGCCAGATTTTATAGCATAACGTCTGTTTACCATGGACTCTTACATCTCCCAGTTCATACACAACCCTGCACGTCGACGGCGCAGACACCACCCCCACACCCTCTTATCCCACCAATGCGTATTCTTTCCTGGAAAAAATGTAATCGTGCCACATTGCTGCCACAGGCTGACCACGGCCAAAGCCTTCCTGATGCTGCATCCGCTTCGCAGCAAAGTGACACCCTTGCTTTGTTGAAACAGGCTTAAGATAAATTCACTTTGATAATTAGAACAATTCAGTTTCAGTTTCATTCACATTCAGATTGAAAGGGGTAGGGTTAGTGGTCAGAGTTAAAGGGATATTCCACCCAAAATTGAAATTTTGTCTGTTGACATATTTCCCAGAGTTAGATAAGTTGGGAAAAGCATTTTGTAATTCTCCTGATCTGGCAGCAGTTTGTCTGCTTTAGTTTAGCTTTAGCTTTAGCTTAGCACAAACAATGGAAGAGAATGGCAAGTACTAGCATGCTAGTACCTGCCATTCACTTCCATTGTTTATGCTAAGCTAAAGCAGACGGACTGCTGCCAGATCAGGAGAATTACAAAATGCTTTTTCCCAACTTATCTAACTCTGGGAAATATGTCAACAGACAAAATTTCAATTTTGGGTGGAATATCCCTTTAAGTGAAATATTCCTCTGGAAGTAAGCAAATGAAATTTTGATTAAAAAGCATTGAAAATCCCAAAAACACACTTTAGACATCTAAATGAGTAAAACTTGAGCAGTGTTGTCAAAACCCTGCATGCACGTGACTGCTTGAATTTTCAGTTTATAGAACAGATCTAAAGAGTTGATAAATGTGGTGCACGTTATGCATTAGAACACTTGACTGAATTTTCCATACTGTCCGGCTTGCCTAAACATTTTAAACTACCTCTTATTTCTGTATATTTTGCCTCCAAGGAGCCAGAGTTGATTGCAAATGTTTACAGATAATGTGTAAATATTCTTGTGGAGATGAGATCTCCTTCATGACACCACCCAGACATGCATGGAGGAAAGCATGGTTGCCATTGGAGTTTCTCTCACTATTAAAGCTGTTATGGTGAATCTGCAAACAAACTATTGGATGATCCAATAGTTGCCTTTGGTCTGAAACATGTTTTTGGCAGAGGATTTTAGACAAATGCGAGAGAACCACTTTATTAAATTTTTTTTCACAATATATTTATAGCTATACAATGCATGAAAAAATAGTTTTAAGCTAATTTGTTTTCCAAATTTGCTATAACAGCTTTAAAGATCAAACCATCTTCAGTTTTAGATGTGGTGCAGCTCTTTTGCAGTTTAACGGAAGATTCTAATCTATTATTGTTTGTTATATATACATATATATATTATTCTTTGTATTAATATATATATATATATATATATATATATATATATCGGTGGCTAATTGCTTCATTCTGCGTTTCGCAGACAATACACAATGCATACGCACTCAGTGAAAAGGCCAGGTTAGGCACTATCCTCTGCAGGAGGGCCACAGGGGGGCCAAGCTTGTTGTCAGGGTGGCACTGGCCCACCCTGGACACTCCCTTGAACCACCCCTGCAGGTACTTTCTTATTTAAGCAAAAGTCCTAATGACTTCAAGCTTTTTGTTCATGTGTTTAGTTATATTTAGTGATATTTCTTCAGCTTTTAGTAGAGGCAACTTCTATGTCTAACACGTGTGAGTTTCACTTTGAAATCTTTGGCATTGAAACTACAAAATTTGCTGGTTGGCAAAGTAGTGACTATTTAGATTAGTTTTCAGTGAAGTGGAAACCACCTTCACGCAGACCATCAAGTGCTAATTGGTTTGGAATGGAGCAGAGGTATCGGGGAACAGATTCCAGATGACACCACCGTGATGGAAACATCCTTTAAGTAAATGTAGCAGTCGGCTCCAGCACACGGCTCCATGATTCATCTGCTGGAGAGGTCTGATTACGCAACCCAAAGGTTCCTCTGTACTGTATTCTTCTCTTTAATGAAGTGCACTGCTGCAATAGCAGTTCTGCTCTGGGTCTGCGTGAAAGTTATCCGCTCTGGCTGTGTGTGCCTGCAGAGTCCCGAAGGGTCCGGTGCAGATGGAGCAATTAAAGGCAAAACCACAACAATCGTCTTTTCTGAGCCATATTGGAGAATGAGTGCAAACAATGCATCTAGTTTAGAATATTTTACCGAGGTTCAAAGAAGTCTAAATAACTAGCCACAGGAGGATGAGTAGTGTTAGTCTGCAAATAAGATAGGCAAGAATGTGTCCTGAGATTTGTACATTTTGTTCTAGCAGCATAAAAGTTTGCCATAACACACTCATATAAAACCAGAATTCTTCACCTGTGGTTTTTTTATTATATTCATTATTTTAGAGGTTTTTATCACATGGGTTGTTCATCGTTCTCTCATCCTGGGGTTTTCCATAACTTTACTGCATGGATGCTGACATTAATTAATACAAAGAATAAGATGTGCTTCTTTGCATCCACTCTGATTTTATTTCTCTGTTTAATAACATCATAACATTTATAATTACAGTGAAGATTACAAAAATGATGCTGTCTGTTTTACAAAGTGAAGATGTTTTGTTTTCAAGGAACCTGTGCTTGTTATTAATGTTGTTTTTAAATGAAAACTGTGGTTCAACAGGTTTTCTGTGTGGAAATCAGTGTTGCAGATGGTTGACAGAGCAAATATTCATGCAGATGACGGCTGCAGCATGACAATTACAACAATGAGAGCTGGCAGGTTTCACATTATCAAGGACTTCAAGTTACAGATATTCTGTTATGTTTCAAACATTTTTAAATTATTATTTTAAAAATGAAATTTAAAACTAATCTTGTGTTGTTTATCTCATGCATTTGGAAAAATAAATTCCTGATGATCTTCCACCAACAAATGACATTTTCTTTTCTTATTTATATTCAAACACTCAACAAAACCTAAATCTGGGTTCCTTAAAAAAACTCAAGCTTTTGGTGTCTCTTTTATCACCAGTCGAATGTACATAAAATATTTTATTTCTGACAAGCAGATTAAGGTTTAAAATTATACAATTATAAATCATTTGCTTCTGCCTAATCTTAAGATATTTATTTAATCCCATTTTGTAGATAAACATGGATCAGGCCATTCAAAGTTACTTTTGTCTTAATAATCTGAAATTCTGAGGATAATTTGGAAAGAAAATCATTTTGACTTGTTTTAGCTCAAAAATCACCTCATGAGTTTCAGCTGAAGGAAGACTTTTTAATCAAGAGACTCTTAATCTCATATGGAATAAAAGATCAATAAACTTTTACATTATTTAAAAGTTGTTTGTTTCATTTGCTCTACTGTTCCCCTTTTAATATAAATGCACGTTAAGATCAGTCCATATGGGAAGTTTAAGGAAGCACCGTCCCAGTTCCAACATCCTGAAGCGTTTTGCCCCTAAAGTCGTCGTTGAAGCGGGTGGTTTTCATCTACTTTGGCTCCTGATTGAATTATAAACAATGTTGAGTGCTATTGTGAACATTTAGTTTTGTTTTACTTGATCAAAGTCTTCGGTATGTATGTTCTGATTCTGCTCATTAGTGACTAAGTAAAGAGGAATAACCCTGATACGACCCAATGCTGTTTAGTTTTGTTTGATTTTTATGTGCTACAAACAGTTGTGCCTGAAAATATGCAGAAAAACTCCCAAAGCTTTCAAACAAAAAGTCCTGCAACAATAGATCCAGAATCAATGCAGAACAGATATAAATCACAGTTTGACAAATGATTATGAGGATTTTGATATTTCCCCCTCAGACAATTCTACTTTTCATTTCCTGCTAAATTTTCTCTGCATCGGTCCCATCTTGGTGGGGCTTTCCTCCCGGTCCTGTCTCCGTTCCGTTTTATTAAAGCTAACATTTGTCAGCAGAAAGATGGTTGATATGCAAAATGTGGAGCAGCTCAAACCTGCTAATTCTGACTGTTTGAGAAATGATTTATGCAGAATGCTCGACAACAGATAAGAGGCATGAGTAATGTTCAGACAATTTTGATGTTATTACTCTGATGTATCTTTAATTTGTACCTGGATGGTGCATCTGAGATATTATACCCTCTGCAAACAGTTTAAAATATATTTAGTTGGGGATCAGTGGAAAGGTCACAAACATTTAATAGTAATGTCCAGTTTGTGCCTTGAGTAAAAGTAATTTAAAAGGGACATATTGTGACTTATTGTCTGTCGTTATAATAGTTCTAAGGTCGATACATAAAGAGATTTCTGCCATGTATTCTTGACAGTTTCAGTACCTTCCAGAATGAGCCGTTTCAAGGCTCCGTCACTTTAAAAAACAAGCTGAAGCTGGCCACGCCCACCCATCCCCCACTTAGGCTGCTATAAGCTGAGAAACGCTGATATCCGGGAGGAGGGGCTCGGAGTAGAGTCGCTGCTCCTCCAGCAGCAGCTCTCTTTTGCACCTGAGACATCACAAATGGGGACTTTTTGAAACAGCTGGTTTTAGGGACAAACATTTCTAAAGCAAAACACTGACACAAAACGGATGGATGGGTTTCTTTCATGTTTGGAGTGTTTATGGAGGCAGTAGAGAAATGGCAGCACTAAAGAATGCAAAAAGTGAGTGTTGCAAAATATTTCCCCTTTAAAATTAAATAACTCAGAATTCAAACACTTAGTTGTGACTAAGCCATACCATTCGTTGTTTTTACTCTGGTGTTCGAAATTTAGGTTTTTGAGTCAAATAGTCTTGGTTTGTGCTGGCAAAATGAAGTGAAAGGACCATGCTGTGTGAGGAAATTGCTCAGCTCAGAGATGTTCGAGCTGAATTTCACAGGATAAATAGCTATTGTCAGGAACACACATCAATCTTGGTGCGTATCAGCACAGAGGCGAGTCGTTTCCAGTTAGAAACGGGCCGGCCTTGTCTCCTCGAGCCATCCTTGCTTCAGACTCAAGCTGCAGCCACTCTTCTGAAGACTGGTCACTTTGATTAGAAAAGTCATTACAGGAATTACAGGAGCTCTGCTATGGATTTGTCCAGGATTATTGTGCTTGGACTTACCTCAGTTCATCAAACACGTTGCAGCAATAATTGCATAAACGTTTTGTGCGTGTGGGAAAAAAGCAAGATAAATACATAAAAAAGCCATTCAAGTGTGTGGGTGTGTTATTTGTCTTCAGAACAGAACTGAATATAAGGAAAAATATAAGGATGATATGGAAAAATAGTTAATTTTTTTATTTACTTAGTTTAATCCTCAGATTTCAAAGGTGTTGATTGCTGTAGATGTTTTCACACATTCAATGCAATCCTGCAAGATGTTCTCAATTATAAAAGTAAAAATATGTTGCCAAATACTTGATGGAGATCCATTATTGTCAGTTTTACTTTTTTAACTTCTATTTACATGTCACAATAACATCAGAACCTTATCTGAAATTGCGACATGTTTAATATTCAAGAGTTTCCTTCAAATGATTTCACAAACATTAAGAACACTTTATTTTGTGTTTCTCTAGTAATAATCAGTCATCATATCTACATTTGGAATTCCACCATCTTCCCCTTTGACTCATTTGTCATGCTTACATTGTCATGACCTAGAAGTGTGTGTAGTCAGGGGGATGTTTCTGATCCCACGTCCTGAGCTGTGGAATAATGTAAGAGCACTGGTGTGTTGCTGCCGTGGCTGGGGGAGCGTGTTGCAATAAAATATTAACGACCTGGAAGCCCAGCCACATGACAAGATGAATGTAATTGGCCCTTGCAGCTCTATCTGTGCATGTTAATGAGATGGGATGGTATTTAAATCAGTTGCACACCAGACACTGAGGCTGCAGTCTAGAAAACCACAAACAAAGACACAGTGAGGGAGCACAGAGGCAGCTAGAGTGACACAGAAAATGCCACTTATTATTCACTATGGGAAACCTTCTGCTAATTATTATTGTTTGTTTGAGCAGAACGATATTTGCTGCTGAGTTTTTGCATGACTTTGACTTTAATAATGAAAAGAAAACATGAATTCTTAATTTGCAAAAGTGAGGTTTTGTGAAAAAATATCTTACCTGTTGTAGATAGCTCTGTGAATGACTTCACATTGTAGAAATAGGGTTTAATTTTGAAGATACTGATAAGCTAAGTGCTAGTGCTATAGCGGGTTAAGACAAAATAAAACACAAACTTCTATGTAATAAATTTTCATAAAACTGCAAATTAGTTGCTTTAATCTTAAGCCAACAGTTAGCTCATCTTTCCAATCATAACACATTTTTATTTTTTGTATATTGAGGTAATTAAAAAAGATATTTGCTACAGGTAATATATAAATGACTTATACCATTTCTGGGGTCTGTAGCATGATGTCATCAAAGAGAGGACAAGATTTTGAAATATGAACGGCCATAGACATCTGTCCCTGCTTCCACTCCCCGCCACGGCTCATGCCACACGCACACACAAATAGTTGTGTAATGCTAACGGACAAGTAATGTTTTTGATATGTTCCTGCTCAGACACACCTGATTCTAACTGCATTCATCGGGTTCTGCAGGAGCTGCTGATCACTCATTTTATTCAAATCTGCAGTGTTCAAGCAGGGAAACATTTTAAACCAGCAGGAATTTGGCACTTGCGATGCTAGCACACTCCTGCTAACGCTATAACAGGTTTTAAACAATAGTCCAATGTAGCGTAATGTTGAATGCTACACTAATCACTTAGCTCCAATACACAAAAGAATAATCCCTTTTCCTTCCCCTCCCTCCTCTTCCACAGTTAGACTGAAATTTACAGACTGACATTAATTCAATGCAGGTCGAGTTAGCATTCAAGCTAGGCTGCTGTGTTAAGCTGACTGTGCGTTAAGCCGGACATACACTGCGACTTTTTCACTTTTTTGAGCCGATTTTCCCCTGGTGCGAGAATCTAATGAGCGTCGTGTCGTATACAGAGGGTTACGATAGGGGATTAACACCACGTGACTAGCTACCGATCAGCAATCGTAAGCTCGCACAAATTTATGGCATGTTTAATATTGTGCTCGTCCCTCGAGGGGCTTGCAATGTTGAAGCAGAGCTGCGACCCGCTGCAACCCAAGAAAGTACCAGAACCGCTCACGGTGCATGCGTCAACACGGCTCGCCAGCTATTTTCATATCACCACCATTGACATATACTGTATATATAATGGACAAAGCCCGCCCATTTGGATATTAATATACAAAATGATGCAAAATGGGTGGTTCCCACAGCCTCCATTGTGGCCGTGCAACACGTCTCGTCATGCCCAGACAATCCATAAATGGGAAAAGAGGTGGAGCTGAGGGTGGGCGATAACGAACCAATGTAGCTACTAGCTAATCTGAGCTAACCCCCAAAGCTAACACGGGATAGCGAACCACGCAGCCGTCCGGCTGCAGCGTTGGTTGTCTGTGGATATGGACTGTAAAAATACAAGAAGAGCCTCAGACCGCTGCGATCGTAGCCAAGCGTCCTGGCTGCTTAAGTGAGCTCACGATCCGCTCCGCCACGGAGGAGATCAATAGGACATCAGCTACATGCTAACTTGAAGCTAGTGGAGTTTTTTGGGCGCTTTTAGCAAGAGAAACACGGTTGAGCGACTCAAAAGTTACCAACGTTGCATTGTTTCTGTAGTCTCCCTCAGAGAGCTCCACAGGTGACCAGTACAACTAAAGCCTCGGACAGTAGCCAGGCGGCCGCGTGTCCCGGCTCCCTCGGGAGAATGACCCGTGCGGCTGCCTGTGTGTAGCATCTGTTTCCCGGCCAAGAGACAAGAGAGGCCGGCGGTGCCGGCATTGCTGGGCTGCCTGCCTTCGCAAGGGTGAAGCGGCAGATTTACGGATCTCTTATCTCAGGGTGGATGATCTCTTGGTGCAATCAACACCACAGCTTGCCCTCTTTGTCCAAATAATTCCATGATTAACATCCAAACACGAACACACAGAGGACAGAGTCAAAATGGCTGAACATCTATTAACGTGAGGCTGAGGCCTTCCCCGGAGCTAGCCGCTTACGCTAGCTCTGACGCAAGCTCTGACACTCATCTAATTGTGACAGTGTGAGCATCCTGTCACTGGATCCCGATTGATCATGCGCCCTGGCTACTTGGCCACAGGGATATCCCTTTGGCTGACTGGTTAGCGCGCGTGACTCTCACCCGGGAGTCTGGGGTTCAAGACCCGCCCGGGCCCTCGTTTGTCCACCTTGCCACAATTGGCGTTGTTGGCAGGATCCATGTAGAACTGTGAAGTTGGTCCATGGATGTGGAATTTGTGGCACCCTGCGCGGGAGCACGGGACGTGCTTGTGGAAAGAGGGGGGAAGATGTGACAGTGTGAGCATCCTGTCACTGGATCCCGATTGATCATGCGCCCTGGCTACTTGGCCACAGGGATATCCCTTTGGCTGACTGGTTAGCGCGCGTGACTCTCACCCGGGAGTCTGGGGTTCAAGACCCGCCCGGGCCCTCGTTTGTCCACCTTGCCACATAATCATTCATTATTTCAAGCATTTAATTACACCTAAATAGAAGAGTTACAAAAAAATTCATCCCTCTTAAGCCTAATTTATACTTGTCCTTCTGCGTCAGTACGGAAACATGCAGCGCCATTTTTCGTCGACGCAAGGGCTCTCGGACGGGCTCGCGGAGGGTGACGGAGACATGCCCCCAAAAATAACTGTCCGTCGAGAGCCACGAAGAGCGCAAGCTTGTGAGTGGTCAGGACGGCGCTTCCTTGATATACATCAACAGCACCGCCACTGCCGACTCAATAAATAAAGAGAGCTGAAAATATTTAGCGACAGACACGGAGCAGATTAAAGAACGCCTCGTGGAAAAAGTTTGAAAATATGAAAATTTATTCACCCGTGACTGAAGGAGCACAAAGATACACAGCGAGCGTTTTATTTGTGGACAGAAATGACGAGAAACGTGGATTTAGAGGTGCCGACCGCATGAAGAGGTGGAGGAGAATGAGGGACAAATTCGTCCATGTTAAAAACTCTCTAAAATACATTAAAACAATGTAAACACAGTAGTAAATACACTATCGTAGACCGGATACATGACTGTATGGCGGCAGCATACCCCCAGTAAAGAGCTACGCCCTCTGCTGTCCAGGCGGGGGGTTGCTTTGCAACACCCCCCAGCCGTCAAAGGAGTGTAAACAAAAAACGTCTCCGTCAACGCGTATGCGTCTCTAGCCCACGGAGCTCACGGAGAAGTATAACTCAGCCTTTAGAGTTGTCATGACTGTAAACTTGATCTATTAAAGCAGCAATCCTGAGTTTTCCCCTTTCAGGAATTATGTATGATTTTTCAGAAAAATCTGTGATTGTCTTATCATGTACTGTGAGTTAATATAAGCGATATGTCTTTTTTTTTTTTTTGCTAAGCCCGCCCCCTGCCCCGTAAAATCCTTGCATTAGGAAACTGAGCGGCGACCAGAACTAACCAATAGTGTTAGACTACCGCTTACGTGCTTCAAATTTAAGGAAGCACCTCGACTGAAACAGCATTAATGAACTTTTCACAGACAATTAGGTCTTTAAAATATAAATAAATGAAAACACAACATGACATGAGAATAATACTTGTAAAGCAACGTGTTTTAGCTCTATCGGCTACAGAAGCACATTCGTAAACAAGAAATGTGCAGTTGCCATCTTAAATTACCGAGTCCACAGACTATTGGTGTGATACGCTTGTCAGCCACTAGATGGTGCCATCAGATAAAAGAAATTCTCCGGAGAGCTACTTTAAACACAAAATGACTTTTTGAACCAGGCTGTAAAGATTTTTATTTCTGCTGTGAAGTTAGCATTTTTAACATGGGAGTCAATGAGGATTTGCTCACTTCTGGAGCCACCCCCAGTGGATGAGGTGAGAACTGCAATTTTTGGCACTTCCGTGTTTGCATCAGGCCTGAGTTTGGGGGGTTCCCGCTTGATCACCACACATTGTTTCTTTTTATTTTTACATTTGTCTCCACACATAATGACAAGGATTGTTAAGAAAGCATGTTTGTCATGTTTATGTCAAATTAAACTGATCCTAAAAACATTGTTTTACTTTCTTTCTTTCGTCTCTCTCCTCCAACCCCCATAAACCCCTGCGTGTCCCACTACGGCAAGCCCGAAGGACAACAGACATCAATAACAACACAATAGCCTCCAGTTGTTCTGGGTTTTCGGACATAAAGGTCCGATGTGTTGCTACCAGACGTACAGTGTGAGCAGTCAGTTCGTATCCGAGAACTGGGTCGTACAGTGTGAGAATTAACCTGACTCGTGAGATTTGCTCTGCGAGGAAGTCGTACAGTTTGAGCTGAAGCTGAATGCTATGATAGAAAAAGTCAAACAGTGTACGCCCGGCTTTAGTGTGTCAGGCTAGGAACTGGGATACGTTATCATTGACTGACAGCTCCCTCTTGTGGACACGCAACTCTGTTGGTCAAACTCTTTGCTTGGGTAAATGATTGTTTTGTAGTAGAGGCCAGGGGAGGGACTGAGGGGATATATAAAGTGTGAATGATTATCTACTTTATATCATTAAACAAGGTCAGATAATTAGCGTAGAATCTAGAGCCGTCAAATGGACTGTGGCCAGACTATAGGAGCATCTTTGTTGACATTTTTTCATCGTTGTCCGCATGCGCGAGTGCCTGTGTGGCAACAGCATAAACAGTATGGCCTGCTATCAATACGCGACATACACTTTCACTTGAGTTTACATGCGAAATCCCCAAAATATGAAACATTTAATGCCTAAAGACAGGAGGAGGTTTAGAGAGAAGTTTAAAATTGTATGTAATGAAGACAAACAAAGTTATTTCAAGCCCGTATGAGCTCTGGGATGACGGAAAACATTGGTCTGATTTGCCGGTGTTTTCTTCACAACTGTGCTGGGGAAACATTTATTCCTATTGGACCCTTCACTCATGAAAAATTAAAGGCTTTCAAACGTCTGGAGGTCTACGATTTTTTTCACAGTCGGGTCACCTGCAATCATCTCTTTTGTATTACGCGGCCCTTTACGGAGGAAATTCCAATAAAAAGTTTTATCAAGCCTCCCACGGGCCGATATATAAGTTCACATATGCCTTGCCAGGCTGTCAGATAGTCACATTTAAGGATTTTTGAAGTTATTTTAATGCCTTACACCATAGTACCCCAGCTTTAAGGTGAGATCTGCAGCTGGAAGATGCTGCATGTTGCCTTTGGACACAATCCAGATGTAAACTCAAGATAGAGGTGTGCACCGTCGCAACACTGTCCTGTGTTCACAGTTGATGGACCAAACTCAGGAAACAGAGGGCAACAGCTTGAGTCTCAGACACAAGAAACGTAAAGGTAACAATAAAGACAAAGAAATATGTGAGGTACGTTTATGTTGTGTTAAAAAAAACATTTGAAAAGTTAAAGAAAACAGAATAAAGTGAAACAGTCAGCAAATGAAAAACTGTGTTGCTTTAATTATCCTGATGAGTTTTACTTTTATGTGACAGAATTGTGGTCAGTGGCACCTCGTAAACCTCCTGGCTGCAGTCATGTAACTCCAGCGTGATGCATCACAGTCTGAGACAAAACTGTTTACCGATTGAATTTCTCCGCGCGTGTGTGTGTGTGTGTGCGGGTGTGTGAATGAGAGAGAAAAGGCTTTTTGTGCAGACTAGAGACCTGACGCCTAGTGAGGGGTGGGGGCAGAAGGACAGATGGTCTGCCTCATGGTGGCTGAAATAAAAGAGGGAATTAGAAGACTCCAAGGTGTACACTCTGACGGCAATTACAGCAAATAGATTGGAAGTGGACCTCCAGGCACCCAGGGAGACCGCTGGCTCTGTGGGGAAGAGCTCCACCTCAATGCATCTGGTTAAAACAGGCAAGATTAAAACACACACCTTAAGTCTCGGGGAAAAAAAGCATCAGGACAAAAAACAAACAACAACAAAGCAAATAAACTTTGTGCACTGTAGAGTTTCAAATGGATTTCTGTATTACCATTTTTCTCGGTTTGGAAGTGGTGTTGAAGGATTTGCAAAAACCAATTTCAGACATCCCTGGGAGCTGTTTTGGTTAGTTATTCTGCTGCCTGCAGGAGTTTGAAAACAGTCAATTATTTTTGTCTTGCTCGCTTCCGCCCATTGATTCTCAAACGATTTTCACAGCACCTCCAAGTAAAGATATGCAGCAATTGAATTAAATAAGCCCACCCGATCAATATAAAACACGTAAAACATTCACAGTTCTCTTTCATGGCCGGTGGAAAGTCAGAATTCATTGCAGATGGAAATGCAACAAAATGAAACACAGATCTACGCAAGCTTTTATAAAGTTTAGCGATAACCATCAAATACTTGAAATTCAAAATATTTAATGGGATACTTCTGGCAATATTTGTGTCTCAAACAGAGCTTTTTTTTATTATTTTTTGATACCATTTAGAGCTGCAGTGATTCCATTAGATTTGCCCTGTGGCTGTGCAAGCAAAGCACCATCTCTCTAACCCCTAAACCTTGTGTTCCCATCAGTGCATAAATGATAAAGACAGTCTAATGAAGACTCCCCGCTAAAGCTGGTCATAAAAATAACATTTGGGTGTGAAAGATATTGAGCTTATTCATTGACCTTACAGAAGTTTTCCTTTCACAGTGCATGCTCTGCTGCAAAGACTCTCCTGAAAAACAAAAAATCAAAACGAGATGTGAGCTATCCACTTCTCCTCTGTTGTTTTGGCGCCACGCACTTCCCAAATAAACACAAATTGGACAAGAAAATGTCCTGTGAGCTGCAGAGAGAGAGAGACACAATGCAAGTACAATGAAACCAGCTTCACAAGTTCTTGTGAAGATTTACACTCTAGACTTAAAACAAAATGAGAAATCAAGTTTGCATTGTGTAAAATGTAAATAAGGCCAACTTTTGGCCCCTGAGTTATGGCCCACAGAACGAGCTGTTTTCCCATGTTGCATATATTCATGAACAGTACATCACTGGCTTCTGGGAAAACAATGAGAAAACAGGCAAAACAGGAAACTAATGCATAAAAGATAATTAGGCGGCAAGCATACAGAACCAATACAAATATTTATGTAAGTTTATTAATCTTGAAGCATGTCACAAAAGAATACATAGAGAGGGGGGGAGAGAGAGAGAGAGAGAGAGAGAGAGAGAGAGAGAGAGAATTAAGCATATTTCAGAAGTTCAAGCGATCAGGAATATATACTTATTTTTTTAATAGATTTGTTATGTTTTATGTCAGATCATCAAAAACCAAGTAAGAATCACAAAAGTTTTATGTTCTCAGACACTGAGATCTTACTCTGTTTAGCTGCAAAAGCTCTAACCCTGTCCCACTTCATCAACTTAAAGGGAATTTTGGCAATTTTTCAGTGTGTTTCTGTGTAAAAAGGTAAAAAGTTCTAATTAATCACTGTTTCCTTCCTTAAATGGCCTCTGTTTGGAGAAATAGTGTTTATGTCCTCCAGGAATGATGAGGTCATCGATAGATTGAGTACATTCAAATCCAAAGCTGCCTCCAAACCCCCTGTGAAAACATTATTTTATAAACCAATAGACAGCCATCAATTTCCCATCAACACACGTTAAAGTAGTAAAAAAAAATCTCAGAAAAACTGTTGCACAGCATATTTCTGCATGAAGTCATTGGAAATTGCTGACTCTTGACTCTTTAACTTGGTTTCTTTTAAAATAAAACAGCTAAAGTATCAAATATTGCATTTGGCTGGTCTTTCAGATCATGGCTTTGATGCTTTATTTGCCATTGTAAATTGAAATAGTTTTAATTTGACTCTAATACAAATTATATTGACTGTAAGTAATCCTGAAAGTACGTGCAGCAGCTTATTAACTTGCTGAGAAAAGAAAAAAGAAGAGCCGACCTTCATTGCACATGACTCATGTGTTTGTGTTGGAACTGAAAAGAGTCTAAGAATTAAATTAAGAAAGTCTGTTGAAGTCAACGTAGACGTGGTCATAAATCACGAGCGCTGTTTCTTTGAACAAGCAAATCTGATACAAGATGTTGAAATCCACTTTTAATAAAAACCATCAAACTGTAAAATTGCAGAAGAAAAATCTGTTGTTGTGATCCAAGTTCTGCGGTCTGTGTTGGCAGCGCACAAAAAAGTAAACCTTCAGAGAGTTTTGGCAAGAAAAAGTAATTCAGCAGCAGTTCTGTATTCTGAGTGCCAGGCTGCATTCCTGAATAAAACAGTAGAATTAGGTTTGTAAAAAGAAGAAAAAAAGATAACACCGCCAACGATGATGTCAGCTTATGCAATGATTTTTATTTGTTTTGTGTTCTGCTACACTTTAGCTCAGATCTGTCTGCTGCAAGAACCTGAGTTGACATTTTTTGATAATTAGCATCTTGACAGAAACAGTCATGTTTGAAATGAGGCACAAAAAAACCTCCAATGTCTCATTCTATAGTCATTAATCAATAGTTCATATTATAGCGTTTAGGTGAGTGGGTGAAATGAGCAGAACAGAGTGATGACAGTTTATCTTATTGATACTGTTATTACTGTATAAATACTACTAATCCTGAAAGGTAGATTGATGTTCTCCTCCAAACTAGTTCATGTACAGGGGCGGTTCTAGGAGGGGTCGAGGGTGGGCCAGTGTAAGCTTGGACCCCCTGTGGCCCCCCTGTTGAGGATGGAGCCTAAACATTAAAGCCATACTGTCACGTTTCTGGCTTCCCAACCTCCACCTCATGCCTAATCACCCCTGAACTCCTCCACCTCATACCCAAACCTGCCCCAGAACCCCATTAACCAGCCTGCATCACCCTTGGCATTTCCCTCAGACCAAACCAGCTTCAGGACTTCACAACCCAGCATGCACCACACCTGACTTCCTGCACTTCATTAGCCAGGGACTATATCAGGAAGTCCGTGCTCCCACTCGGGGCTCAGTCATCAGACTTCAGCCTCAGCGTTTCAGCGATTCAATCAGCGTTTCAGCGATTCAATCAGCTTTCCAATCGTGTCATCAGAATCGTTTCCAGAGCTTTCTAGACCAGCCTGTCAGTTACCAGTCCCGTCAACTTCCTGTTAAGTCCTTTTCCATTATTCTGGAACCACAGCACGATCTTATTTCCATTCGAGCTGCATGCCGCGGTTCCTATATTAACTGCGCGTCTGTCCAAACCAAGTGCCAGTCACTCTGCGCTTGGGTCATAACACCACGCCACAACCAAACTCTTGCTTCTGCCTGCTCAGTCCTAGCCAGATCCTGACACATACTATGCAACTTTTTCATATTTTTAAAATAATTTTCTTAAGCCAGTATGTGCTAAAATTACCCTTTACAGGGTTAATGAAATGTCACTAAGACCCCCACCTCCCCCTGTAGCCAGAATATCACACTTGCAACTTCAGAGTTGCCAATCTTCCACTGCCTCCATTCACTCTGTAATGTTGGTGTTTTATCTCCACAAACAACACAATCCTGAAGGAGTTCAGCAGTGTTCTGGAGCTGCTAATGCTAACGGTTAGCTTCTACAGCTGAGATGCGTTGTGCTCTCTTCTGGACACTAAATCAACAACCGCCTTCCCCGGTTGTGACTCACAAGCCAAGATGGGTGAGTCCATGAATGCAAATTTACAGTGTGACATAGTTCCCAAGCGTTTTCCCACCAATTTTGCAGCTAATGCAGGAAATAGGGGTAGAAGACTATTTTTATGTTCAGTCTGCATGTGAAACTCATAATGGCCGATCATAATTAAAAATAACAAGTTTAAGCCAGTTTCCCAGTGAACTAAATCTTTAAAGGCAATGTTTGTAGTGTTTTTTTTTAAAACGTGCCTCTTTAACAAAGCAGCTGACCCCAGCCTGGCCTGGACTAGAACCTCCCCACAGGTGTTGTGCTTATTTGATCTCAGAAAAATATTTAATCAAATAAAAAAATAAATCTTATCAGATATTTTGAAGTCTTTAAAAAACTATTCAATATCCTTCATGAGTGATTTTAATAGAGTGAGTCATATTTCAGGTGGCCTGATTTTCAGATTGTATCGCCGCTCAACATTTGTCACTTGTCAAATTATTTTCCCCCAGCATGTCACGTTCATTTGTCATAACAGCGTCGTTCAAACTTCCCACTGCTTCACGTCCAACTAAATCAGATTTGGGAGGATTTTTATTTGGATGTCATATTTATGGTAATTTAACAATAATAAAATCGTGCACAATTCTAAATGCAATTTATCTACGTCGTAACGTCTTTAAGCAAATATCAGGACTAATGATCGGACCGTGGAGTGAAAGTAAGCTGCTGAATTTGTCAAAGGGAACATATTTAATCAGCCTGCATGCAGCGATTCTGCAGAAACAGCTGCTGCTGACTTTCACTGGTGCAGGAAATGATTTAATCACCAAGAAGAAACAATTGTAATCTTGTTCAATGGTAACAGCTAAAATAAATTTAGCAACACTCCTTGAATTTTGGAACATTTTGACGTAAATAAAAGCCGGACATGGTTAGAGTGGGGACCACCAGAGGCCAAATCTGCTTTTCTATCAGGGTTTTAACACCTTAATATTTCTGCAGTGTCTGATCAATGCCAAGGAAAACCATTTTTACCATTCTTCCAGCTACTCAGAGCGACGTTTGAATTACGGTCGAGTATCTGATGCACATATGTTCTTCCTCCCTGACAGCTTTATGGAACTCATTATCTGCTTTGTGGCCATGGCTGTGAAAGGGGAACCTGTGGGGGTTTTATGTGTAGCCAGTAGCTCCTCCACTGACCACATTTAATGTCCTCCCTCAGAATCAGGAGGAAAAAAAAAGCAAGCCATGTCCAGGGGGGGAAATCCCAACCCTTCTTACAACAGGAACAAGCTCAGCTCACACACACAGCACCCGTACAGACGTGAGATGGAGAGCCAGAACAGAGTTTTATTTACCTCAGGTGCAACGGCTCATTATAACAGCGTTAATGAGGAGCAGATGTAGCTGAGCGAAGATGGAGGAGGAGCGAGGTGTGGTCTGCTCCGGGTGAGCCTGCATGGAGGTCTGTCCAGGGAGTCCCCCTCTCAGAGCAGCCAAAACACCCTTTGTTCACGTGGTAATATCTACTTATCAGCAACATCCATTAGTAGCTCTGAGAAATGCCTACCACACTGAATTATTGAGTCCAACCAGCCCCTAACATAGGTACAGACATCAGAGGTATTCTAGACTTTTCAGAAACGTTATTGTTTTTATCTGTTCCCTTGTTTTAAAGATGATTTAGGACATTTTGAAGTTTGTTTCTGTGTAAAAGTTTTAAATAATTACCATTTTATCTGTTATAGATGGCTTCCCGAATAGCTTCTGTTAAGAGAAATGGTGCTGCTGTCCTGAAACAGCTTTGACGTCCAACATGTCTGTGTTTTATGCAAATCTTGTGTATTTGGAATTCTTAGGTACTGTGATCTTTGTACTGGACATTACTCGCATTACTCCTAAAGGAAGTAAACAAAACCACTTCTAAGCTTTAAGTACTTTTAGCACAACAAATGTGTTCTAATCCTTATGAAATAATGTGTTTTTAAAATTAAGGATTTATCAAATCTGACACATCTGGTGACAACAAAGACATCTGCACATGCAGGAAATAAATGAAAATGATTACTACTCATGATTATTTGTTCTATGTTCTCTTCCTCTTCCCTTTTCCTGTTTTATTCCACTCATTAGTAAGTTCCACTAAAGTCTCAGACACATGGAATATTAGTTCGGAACGGCTTCAGATCTGAGATTCCACGGAATGATCTTGGGCATTCTTGTGTCCCTCCTGTTCATGCCAGTGATCAACCATAACGGTGTTATTATTCACCATGAAACCTCCTCCATCGGGGGCAGCTCGGCATCCCAAAAACAACAATACTGGCAGCCAAGCCCACTGTTGGCTGGTCGTCTTTTACATTTTTATGGGCTTGGCCTTCCCCCCTGCTATTGAGTCTGAGTCAGGCCATCAAACAAAGCAATTTATAGCCTTGTCTGGATTTGACCTTGAGTCTCCTAAAATGCCATTGCTCAGAAAATGTGGAAACCCCGAGATGAAAGCATGTTTTTATATGACAACTCTATGGGGAGAAAAAAGTCTCAATAGATTTGCGTGTGTGTATCTAGATTTGTGTGTGCGTATCTAGATTTGTGTGTGAGTACCTAGATTTGTGTGTGTATCTAGATTTGTGTGTGCGTATCTAGATTTGTGTGTGAGTACCTAGATTTGTGTGTGCGTATCTAGATTTGTGTGTGCGCATCTATATCTATGTGTGTGTGTATAGATCTATGCATGTGAAACTCTTGATTTGTAACTTGTGTTTACATTTTTGTGTGTAACTTCAGCTCCTACACATACAAATCATTAAATACAAACACAAATCAACTGGTACACACGGACAAAACTACATTACACACAGATCAGTTTACAAGTACAAAAACCCTTTTGAGACACTTCACGCCTGACTGATTTGTGCGTAGATGGTGCATTCAATGCTGGGAAATCTGAATTTTCTTTGGAGTTAGTCTAAACTTGTGTTGAAGGGGCAAACATGTGGTTCTCTGACTGGGGAAAGCAGGCTTCAAACCGGGAGAAGGCACGATAAGATGGAGCAGCTCTGGTGATCTTTCCTCTGAAGTCAAAAGAGAAAGTTGTGACACGCTTTGAACTCGCTGACACGCGGTCACGTCGTTCATGTAGCCCCGAATAGTTCCAAACAGTGATCACATTTACTTTACTGATATCACAAATGATGCTGCTGTGTGATCTAGAACTCACATTGCAGTCTCAGAATAAAAAACAGCTGCCCTAGTTCAGATAGTTTAGTAACTCCTCCTTACACACGTCATGAACATTATTGTGTCTCAATAAAATTCACTTTAAACTCAGAAATCTCCAAAGAATTTACAAAACTCTAAACAAATTTAAAACTGCGCTGATGAAGTGAAGAAGCTGAATAGGCCCGTTTAAACACACAAAGACCGGCTGCTAACTAGCTGCAGTTAGCCGGTTAACACGATTAGACATGAATAGAGAATAGTGTTTGTGCTCTGTAAAACCAATAGAATGATTTACTTACATTTGACTTTGTTCAGATTACATCAAGGGCATAAAAGCTGCTTAGCATTGTGTTTTTGTTAGGTTAGCTTACAGCCTCTTTAAAACCCACCTATTAAAAACTGTTTTAAATCATTTAGCAACTTCATTACACAACTCTATTAACATACATGTCAAAGTGAAGTTGGTGTGATTTTGCTGAAAGACAGAAACAATATTCTCTATTCATGTCTATGTTCTCAACAGCTTGAAATGGCTAAAGTAGCTTAGCTTACAGACGTTAGCGCCTGCTAACACAGAAATGAGGACAGTGTCAAGCTGCCAGACCTATAAAACGTCTGAAATGGTCTACAATAATAGCTGCCTGTCTCATAACCGGACTGCAAAGCGTGCAGGTTTAACTTTTACTTACTTCAGAGGAAAGATCACCAGGGTGCCGCACCATCTTCTCCTGCTTTCTGCCAGTTGAAGCGTGTTTTTCCCAGTCAGAGAACCACTCTGCCATCTAGTGGTCATTTCTTACAAGCATTTGACTACGTTTTCATAGCTCATAAACACATTTATGTCTAAATAAACTATTTTAGATTGTTAAAAAGTAAATTTAGGTTAATATTTTGTAACTACAGGATCATGAGATATTCTATATTTCCACAGAAAAACATGTTTGCCCCTTCAACACAAGTTTAGACTAACTCCAAAGAAAATTCAGATTTCCCAACTTTCACCCAGCATTGAATGCACCATTTACGCACAAATCAGTCAGGCATGAAAAGAGTCTCAAAAGGGTTTTTGTACTTGTAAACTGATCTGTGTGTAATGTAGTTTTGTCCGTGTGTACCAGTTGATTTGTGTGTTTGTATTTAATGATTTGTATGTGTAGGAGCTGAAGTTACACACAAAAATGTAAACACAAGTTACAAATCAAGAGTTACACATGCATAGATCTATACACACACACATAGATATAGATGCGCACACACAAATCTTTAGTTACGCACACACAAATCTTTAGTTACGCATACACAAATCTTTAGTTACGCACACACAAATCTAGGTACTCACACACAAATCTAGGTACTCACACACAAATCTAGACACACACACAAATCTAGATACGCACACACAAATCTATTGAGACTTTATTCTCCCCATACAACTCCATCTGGTTATATTGGGGTGATCATACATGTTTGTGCATGAGAGGGTAACATTTGTTAGAATGGTGCCATCAATAACATTAAAATGTTTAACTTGCTTTTATCATCTTCAGTTTTGATTTTGACTTGCTGTTTGTGTGCACAGCTGCATAAATCTTTTATTTCCTGCAGGGGTGTGTGTCTCACCTTGGGTTCGTTCAGCAACACATGTTTGATTTCTGACTGCTGCAAAGCTCTGGTTGTTTATAGCCTCAGATTTTATGGCTCATCCTTCCTAAAGAGTGAAGAAAAAAAATTGAGCTTCTGATATCGCCACATTCGATTTTTTTTCTTCATGTTTGTCTGCTTCTCAATGAGTTTACTTGTCTTAAAACATTGTATATTTGTTTAAATAGAAACACAATAGGATATAGATAGGACATATGGATCAGCACAAACCAAAAATGCAGCAACACAAAAACTTTAAATGGGATTTATTTCTGCAGCTATTTTTTTACTTGATGTTTAGACAAAAAACATATTTCAGAAAATGTGTAATTTTCTTTTATCTTTGAATTTTTGCTAGAATTTTGGTTTTACCAGAATTATGACTCACACAAGATAAAAAAAAAGGGGCTTTCCATCTTTGGATGTTATATAGATTCTTCTCACGCATTTCCCTCTGAGACAAGGGATTCAGTAATCTGTATCCTTTAGTGAGAGAACCCCATGGAGATGCATTAAAGAGATAAATTGGTATCATCCCCAGTGTGACACACTCCTCATCTGTCTCTGCTCGCCTCCATTGATCACAATTTATTTTATTTGTGTTGTTTCATTATTAGGCGGAAGAAAAGCATTGCATTAATAAGACGCTGATTATAAAGTTAAACATAAATGCTATACTGTTACACAGGAAGTGTGTGTGTGTGTGTGTGTGTGTGTGTGTGTGTGTGTGTGTGTGTGTGTGTGTGTGTGTGTGTGTGTGTGTGTGTGTGTGTGTGTGTGTCAAGGCCACGTCTGTATCTGCTTTCACTACAATCCAAGATCATAGGCAGGGTGGATCAGTCATTGTGCAGCTAATTCACTTCTTAACGATTATTCAGCTCTGGACTTGAAACACTTTTCTGCATAGATCAGTAAAACCATGCATTTCCTCTCCGTCAAATCAGTGTGACCAAGCACTAATTACACTGATGTGTCTAAATAGAGAAAACAGCTGGCTCAGGATCGTTGTTTAAATGTGCACAAATTGCATTTAAATGTCCAATAAAGAATATTTGAATTGAAGTTTGAAGAAAAAGGTGCAGAAGATGTAGCTTTAATTTTGTTTTTAAAATACCTCAAGGAATTTTGCAGTAGGGGTGTGTATTATAAAGAATCTGGCAATTTGATATCACAATACAGGGGAGACAATATGATTTATTTCAATACAAGCCAGATGATTTTTACAACTTTTAAGACTGAATTTAATTGGAAAACTCAGGTCAGACGCTTCCAAGACACATCCAGTGTTATCACGAGATCTCATAGTTCCGTTAGCATCAAAGCGGTAAAAACAAACTTGGAATTGCACCATAGAAAATAAATACAATAAACGATTGCTTGAAAGTTCTCAATAAATAACTGAAACACTGCTTTTTATGGGGAGAAAAAAGTCTCAATAGATTTGTGTG
The DNA here is from genome assembly GCA_006937985.1 of Aphyosemion australe. Classification (NCBI taxonomy): domain Eukaryota; kingdom Metazoa; phylum Chordata; class Actinopteri; order Cyprinodontiformes; family Nothobranchiidae; genus Aphyosemion; species Aphyosemion australe. The sequence continues at coordinate 193,035 of SSNS01000032.1, read as the reverse complement.
TGCGTATCTAAATGTGTGTGTGTGTATCTAGATTTGTGTGTGCGTATCTAGATTTGTATGTGAGTACCTAGATTTGTGTGTGCGTATCTAGATTTGTGTGTGCGTAACTAAAGATTTGTGTGTGCGCATCTATACCTATGTGTGTGTATAGATATATGCATGTGTAACTCTTGATTTGTAACTTGTGTTTACATTTTTGTGTGTAACTTCAGCTCCTACACATACAAATCATTAAATACAAACACAAATCAACTGGTACACACGGACAAAACTACATTACACACAGATCAGTTTACAAGTACAAAAACCCTTTTGAGACTCTTTTCACGCCTGACTGATTTGTGCGTAAATGGTGCATTCAATGCTGGGTGAAAGCTGGGAAATCTGAATTTTCTTTGGAGTTAGTCTAAACTTGTGTTGAAGGGGCAAACATGTTTTTCTGTGGAAAAATAGAATATCTCATGATCCTGTAGTTACAAAATATTAACCTAAATTTACTTTTAATAATCTAAAATTGTTTATTTAGACATAAATGTGTTTATGAGCTATGAAAACGTAGTCAAATGGTTGTAAGAAATGACCACTAGATGGCAGAGTGGTTCCCTGACTGGGAAAAGCAGGCTTCAAACCGGGAGAAGGCACGATAAGATAGAGCAGCTCTGGTGATCTTTCCTCTGAAGTCAAAAGAGAAAGTTGCGACATGCTTTGAACTCGCTGACACGCGGTCACGTGGTTCATGTAGCCCCGAATAGTTCCAAACAGCTCAGCGCTGCCAGTCAGCATGAGCAGCTTCTGGCAGGACTGGACGCTAAAACGACCCTTTTCTCATTTCCACATTTTTGGTGATTATTGATCAATAATGTGTTTTAATTACTAGACTGATTATGTATTTTATCAAAGCAATTCCCTTTGGAGCAGCACGAACATTTATCATTTTTATATTTTAGAGGGCAGCCAGACTGCAAACACAACGTTGAAAACATTTAGGGTACAGTTCATATTTAGCTAAAATACGTATAATTGTATAAAAATAACTGTTTATATAATACACTCATCAACGTAAGGATCTGGGTTAGAATTTGAGCTTTCTGTTCTCTGTGTGCTAACATAGGGATGCTTTACTTTTTGTCCTAATAGACTTAAACATGTCAGCACTAGCTTGCCTTCAGATCTACTTCCTCTAACAAAACATGAGATATTACCGTTTCCAGGATTTAGTCCTGTAATCTTCAGTCTGCCTGTTGTCAGATGGAAAAGGAGCAGAACGACACAGCTGATCTAAATTCATTTAAAACAAGTTTTTAACGACTTGGAGGAAAATATGTGGGTGTAGATGCATCTATAACCCTGCTGATGGTGCTTCCAGCCTAACAACTAGTATAAATAGTAACTGATTGATTAAAATGTTAATTGAAATAAAACTGTTTCTGGTTAAAAAGTATTAGATGACAAAATGAGTGTGCGTCAGCTGTGCAAAACCACATAACCAAACATTTTTCATATATTTATTTATTAAAAGCCATTGGTCACAATAACACTAAACTGTGTGCAATAGGTTTAATCTGCATAAACATTTTCAGTCGGAGATCGACACGTTTTACTCTCAAATGCATGAGACCCAATAAAAGGACGTCTGCTTCAGTGAGCTCCACAGGCTCCAGACTTCTTCAGGACATCAGAATCCCTCTCTCTGACATCAGAACCACCAAAGAAGACATCAACACTTTCAGCTGGAACCAGGTGTCTGCTGCTTCTTTCATGGAGCTCCCAGATGTGGTGGATGTTCTAGAGAGAGAAGCAAGTCTTTTAGAAAGCTGCAGTCTTCATGTGTAACGTAAAATAGAATAGAATAGAATAGAATAGACTTTATTGATCCCACGGTGGGGAAATTCACTTGTCACAGCAGCACCATCACTCAAAGGGTAATTAGAAGAAAGATACATGTATATACACATAGGCAGTAATCTAGTATTGTAAACTTACATCACTAAAAAACCACAAATAAAAGATGAAAACAAACTTGGTACCAACCAGTGGCGGCTCGTCCATAGGGGGCGCTAGGGCGCCGCCCCACCACTCACAGGAAGGAGAAGAAGAAGATAGGAATCACAAAATATATTTAAAATACATAAAAAGTAAACTAAACGATCTATACACACCATATGGACTAAGTGCTGTGTGTAATCTGTGTTTAATAATGTTTTTTTTTACTTTTAACACGGCCGAATCGTCGACGTACTTGTCACGTGTCCTCTCGCGGGCGCAGCAATCTTTACCATTGACTTAATATGGGCTAACTGGCGCATGTGCAGTGGGTCCCCAAACCGTCCACAACGAGAAAGAATAGGAGAGCAGTTGGTCGCATCTTTTAGCGATCGTCGCCGCCTCACCGGGTGAATTCTGCTCAGACCAGGGGGAGGAGATCGCTGATTGGTCAGGTTGTTCACCCCGCCCTGAGGGGAAAACTTTCCATAGGCTGGCACAGTGTGGCTCCATCTGTGCCAATTTGTCACGGCAGCAACACACTACTTCCACTGAATATTTTTTTGTTGTCCAACCTTTTAGCCATCTTTGCTATAATTGTGAAATCATCAGTGACAAATAAAGTTAATTGCTTCAAAACCTGACGTAGCAAACGCTACTAGTAGGTTCCAATGTGTGAAACCTGAGCCAATCGAATTGCTTGTTGTTGAGTTTTTTTCAGCTGGCTGGCTTTCGTGTTAACCAATCACAGGGAGAGAATCCACGTAAACAGGAAAATGATGAATGCGGGCGGGCAAACTCTTATATAGTCTTTGGCAAAACAATGCCAGCAAACAGTCTGATCAGCTCAGCTTTTACGTTGGGATGTAGAATTTCACGAACCGAGTGGATTATTTTTACTACACCACACGGATTATGGCCATAACCTGCAGGTAAGCCTCATTTTAGCTTTTGGCTTCAGGAAATAGCATGCTGCCTCGTTAGCGGCTAGCACCGCTCCATACGCTTTGAACTAAGAGTGGTTCTTCTTGTTTGTGAGTCTGGGCTTTAATCTAAACGCCGGCTGCTTCTGTGAATATCTTGCGTTGTGTCACTGTGTGTTTTTCTGGATATGTGTAGCGTCTATTTTACGGCCTCACGGTTATTTACAGCTTATGGGTGTTCTGTTTGTAGAAAGTGGATTCTATTGATTAGATTTAGCCTACTCCCCTTAAGCGTGTGTGCAGTTTGTGTAATATATGGGTGAATGGATGAATGTTTTTGTCAAAAACATGCTTAATATATTCAAAAAGCTTTTGAACAACTTTGTTGCCGGAAGCGCTTCTGTGACCGTCAGTTGTGTGACGCTGATGCTTAAGAATCAATGGTAATTTTGCATCCCCTAGTGGTGATATGTGGTTAGCGCCCCACCCAAAAAAAAAGTCACCGGCCGCCACTGGTTTCTGCATGTTAACGAGAGCAAGACAGAGCTTCTTACATTTCTCCCTTCTAGCAAGGGCTGTGTAAGCTCTGCCCCCGATTTGGTTGCTTTGACACCCTACTTGAAATCTTCTGTCAGAAGTCTCGGAGTTGTAATTGACTGCAATCTTAAATTTGAAAGCCATATAAATCAGGTAGTAAGAACCTGCTTTTTTCATTTGCGCCGTCTGGCAAAAATCAAGCCTATGTTGTCTAGGGCGCATCTCGAGTCTGTCCTGCATGCATTTGTTTTATCGCGGCTTGATTACTGCAATTCACTTTATGTTGGGCTGAGTCAGGCAGCACTGAAGCGGTTGCAGTTGGTTCAGAACTCGGCAGCTAGATTTCTGACTGGCTCGAAAAAAACCACACACATTACTCCTGTCCTGGATTCCCTACACTGGCTCCCTGTGGATTGCCGGGCTAAGTTTAAGGTCTTGTTGTTTGTCTTCAGGTCCCTTCATGGTGGTGCCCCACCATATCTGGCTGGGTTGCTTCAGATGCATGCCCCCGTGCGTTCTCTTCGCTCAGCTGACCAGGAATTGCTTGTCGTCCCACAAACAAGGCTGAGAACAAGAGGTGATAGGGCTTTTTCTGTCCTGGCTCCTACACTGTGGAATGAGCTCCCACTTGTTGTCAAACAGTCCCCATCGCTGCAGGTCTTTAAGAGTCGTTTGAAGACTTACTTTTATCGTTTGGCTTTTATGTAATATGGATTTTTAGAATTTTACTGATTTATTTTCTGTATTTTATCATATCTGTTTTGTTATTTTAGTCACTTTTTATGCAGTTTTAATCTGTCCTACTGTCTTTTTGCTCTTTTGCTGTTTTTTTATGTTTTGTTCAGCGCCTTGAGCTTCTGTAAAGGCAGTGGAAGGCGCTATACAAATAAAATGTGATTGATTGATTGATTGATTGATTGATTGATTGATTGATAATCTGGTTGCAGCTTGCATTAAGTGCAAATAAATAGTTTTCCATATTTTGGCATTTTGATCTATCAGGCAAACTAATAATCATTTAAATAATGTGGACCCAGAAATGTAAATTCATCAAATCAAAATTGCAAACACTTCAATACGACTTTTTTCTGTATCATGCAAAAGTGATGCTGTAATTTTTTGCTTCAATTTCTTCTAAAATACTCAAAGTCAATAATCATAGAAGTGGTATTGAAATCCTGTATACAAGCCAGCTGAGAAAATCTACATAAAAACAATAAAATAGAAAAAGTATCAAAAACTGATGCAATAAAATACTTTTAGAGTCTCGTCTATGAGTCATCCTGCTTATAAAGACTGTGGGATTATAAAATGATTTCAAAAGAATCTCATCAGCTAAAGATAAAACCCAGACCGTGATGTTTGTGTCATTAAAGTTTATGTAGGAGTCACTGCTTTAGCAGGAGGACTTTAGAATAAAAATGACACATAGTTTTACCCCTGCAGGTAATACTTCTCCAAACTAATAAAGAAAAGTTGTTTACAGTAAGTTGATTATGTTTCCAAATATATAATAGCTGTATATTTTCATTTATACCATAATTTAGCTAAATTTCTGCAACTGAAGAAAATATACCACATTAGTGAGGTTTGGTGTTTTCTCAGAGTCTCGGTTCAGGAACAACAGCACAAGATCATTTATTATGTAAAATGGTGAGATAATGTGTTCATGATGATCCAACAAAACACTGGACACCATCTTGCAACAATATTTTTTTATTTATTATTTATTTAACCAGGAAGGTCCCATTGAGATTAAAAACCTCATTTTCAAGGGAGTCCTGGCCAAGAGGCAGCAAAAGTTAGTTACATATATATTTTTTTCCAGTTACACAGACATGTTATGTACAGAATTACAGAAGGCAATTACAACACAGGGAATCTGTCTCAAGGGCTCTCAGTCTGGTTTTAAATGTATTCAAGGAGATGAGCTCGGTTAGTTTCCAGTTTTCCTGCAGCCTGTTCCATGCAGAAGGAGCAGAGTGAACAAAAGCCCTTTTGCCCAGTTCAGTGAGAGCAAACTGAACACAGAGTAACAACTGATCGTTTGCTGTGAGAAGTTACACTTCTCCGTGAGATTAAGTTACAGATGTAGTTGGGTAGTAATCCAAGCATGGCCTTGTAAATGAAAGTGTACCAATGTGCCAACCTCCTGGTGGACAAAGAAGGCCATCCCACTCCAGAATACAATTCACAATGATGGGTCAGTGGTCTACAGTTAGTAATAAACCTCAGCGAGGCATGATAAACCACATCAATCTTTCCAAGACACTGTGCTGAGGCATTCATATACAAATTTGCCTTATGAACGAATGTTTTTTGCCTCTACAAACAAGCTACATCCTGGAACTGTATTCATACAATAGCCAATTGTTTTCTTAAAAGTGCTGGTAAATATTTGAGGTTTTGACTTGATCAAGTGAATGGGATATCCAAGAATTCTAGCTGTGAGGGAATGGTGCTGTCATGAACTGCGGGCTGAGGTGAGGATCCAAATGCAGGTGAGCAGGCTGATTAGAAGTTCTTAAGGTTTTAATTAATGAACTAAGCTGAACTGAGGCAAGACACAACATAAGCAATGAACCGACACTGAACAGAAAACAGACAGGGCTTAAATACAGGAGGATCTGGGGGATTAGGAGAACGAGAGGCAGGTGGGACCAATTAACAGGAACTGAAGCAGGGGAGACGAGATACTGGTGCACAAGGAGCTGGAGGACAGGAGGGCTGGAAGGCAGAGCCTGACAGTACCCCCCCCCCCCCTTAAGGGGCGGCACCGGACGCCGAACACCGACCAGGACCGAGTCTGGGGGGCCTGCGTCAGGGGTGCTGGAGCCGGCTGGATCTGGGGGACCGGCGACGTGGGGGCAGGAGGCGGGACCGTGGAGGCCGGCGACGTGGGTGCTGGAGACCGGCAAGCGGGAGAGTGGCTGAGGCGGACTGGAGACCAGGAAGCTCGGAGTCCTCAAAACCAGGAGGAGGCGGGAACACCTCGCACAGGAACCCTGGACAGGACGACCCCGGCGGAGCCTCTGGGATAGGCTGGATGTCGGGCGGAGCCTCTGGGACAGGCTGGACCTCGGGCGGAGCCTCTGGGATAGGCTGGATGTCGGGCGGAGCCTCTGGGACAGGCTGGACCTCGGGCGGAGCCTCTGGGATTGGCTGGACCTCGGGCGGAGCCTCTGGACCCCTGGATCCACCCGGAACGCCAGGGGGGTCAGGGTCTCAACCTGGAACTCCAGGAGACCGACGAGGGCTCGGAGCCCGACCATCTCCGCTCGCAATCGAGCTACGTCAGCTGGATCAGACCCTTGGGCTGGAACTGGCTGGGCTGGACTTGACTTGACTGGATCTGACTTGACTGGACCTGACCTGACTTGACTGAAAGTGACTGGACTGTTGGAGGCAGCTGGTGCTCAGATGTCTCCGAAGGTAGCTCCGTCTCCGGGCCACAGAGCAGGGGCCTCTGATAGGCGGCTCAACTCTGGATGCCCGACGCCGTCCAGGAAGTGGCGGAGGAGCCTGCACACGCTCCCAGCGCCGTGGGCCAACCCCTGGAGAACACACCGCCAGTCTGGTGCCCTCGAAGCAGGATCGGTCCTGCAGTTCCTCCCAGCTGAACCCTCCAACCGGACCCAGAATGTCAGGCTGGAAGGCTGGTGTGGAGGTTTGGCGGCGTGGACGTCTGCGGCGCCGTGGTGGAGGTGGAGAGGAGTCTGGCCATCCCAGTAAATCAGCACAGGAAAAAAAACATTCACAGCTGGATCCATTCTTGGGTCGGTTCATTCTGTCATGAACTGCAGGCTGAGGTGAGGATCCAAATGCAGGTGAGCAGGAATGAGCAGGCTGATCAGGAGTTCTTAAGGTTTTAATTACTGAACTGAGCTGAACTGAACTGAGCTGAACTGAACTGAACTGAGCTGAACTGAACTGAACTGAACTGAACTGAACTGAACTGAACTGAACTGAACTGAACTGAACTGAACTGAACTGAACTGAACTGAACTGAGGCAAGACACAACCTAAGCAATGAACCGACACTGAACAGAAAACAGACAGGGCTTAAATACAGGAGGATCTGGGGAGCTGGGTGATTAGGAGAACGAGAGGCAGGTGGGACCAATTAACAGGAACTGAAGCAGGGGAGACGAGATACTGGTGCACAAGGAGCTGGAGGACAGGAGGGCTGGAAGGCAGAGCCTGACAGGTGCAGCTTCATCCTATAGATAGGAGGCAATAAAACATGAAATGTAAATATTAGAAACATGGCAGATGGTTCTGATGCTTTAACTCGTTTTCTCAATTTGCACTGGTCTTTATGAATGCCTTATGAGTCGATCTCTGTGGAAAAAAAAGCTCCAGCGCTCCTGTTTCTGAAAGTAGAAGTCATAGCAGAGGGGAGCAGAACACTACAGGATTTGGACTTTTATTTCCTGATAATTTGGACATCTCGCCTCTGATTGTCTCAGCAATGCGACTCTTTCTGACTCCACCTGAAGGAGTTCTGCTGTGTGGTGGAGTTGCTAATGCTAATGGTTAGCTTCTGTTAGCTGAGACGTTCTCTGCTGTTTCCTGGACGCTAAACCAACAACAGCCTTCCCCGTCGTGAGTCAAGATGGGTGAGTCCGTTAATGTTAAAGGTATTGCGGACGTTCTTTACTTCCAGGTGGATCATCTAAACCAGGGGTGTCAAACTCAAAATCACAGTGGGTCAAAATGAAAAACTTGGACGAAGTCACGGGCCAAACTCAATTTTTATTGAAAAATTGACAACAAATGTGCACATCTACAGATGTATTTTTGAACCTTTTCATTTGGAAACAAACTTATTTTTGCATAAACACTGAATCTGGAATAATCAAATTACACATGAGCAAGTCAATTTAAAAAATACACATCAGTGTGATTTTTTACTTATGTCTCAATTTTTATCTTTTTATTCCTTAAACTGTGTACATATTTTAGAATTTTTAATCTTTGAGTATTTTGCATCTTTTAAGTATTTTTATTTGATCTTTTCTTGTTTTTACTTTTTATTCTCATTTTTTACTCTCCTTTTTTTGCTCCTATAATGAATGTAATTGATGCTGTAACACCTAACCTTCCCCACTAGGACAATAAAGGGATTTTCTATTCTATTCTTCTATCTGTAGCTTTTCCAGTTCCTGTTTTACTGTAGGTTAAATCCTTTTTCACAGGCCAACAAAAACAAATAATAATAATAATTTCCTCAAATGAAAATGCAATATCTCAGCTATTAACATTCATGCTTTGGAGCAGAAAAAGTGTATAAAAACACAATAATTCAAGCCACTCTGATGTAGGGCTGGGCGATATGGCAAAAATTTCATATCCCGATATAGCTCATTTTATATCCTGAAAACGATATACATAACGATATAGCATTGTTTCTTTTAATTAAATTCATAGTTAATATAAAATTGCAAGTGTTTGCGCCAACTCACCAAACCCACGTTTCTCGACCGTGTAGATTGGAACCATGTCTTTGCAGATGTGCTTGGCAACTGCAGTAGTGGTCTCCTTCCATATGCGGGAGCTGTGGTTATATGGTGCACCACGGCTAAACGCCTGTTGCAGCGCCTGTGTCTGGAGTTTGTTATGAGCGCTTACGCTACCACTCGACGCTGCTTTTACGGCTTTTGCTTGTTGACTCTCTCTGTATTCTTTATCATGGTTCTTGCGCAGCTGATAAAATACATTTGTAGTGTTAGAGTCTGTTGTTGGAACCGGCAAACTTTACAAACAACTGCTTTCTGGTCCGCGTCGGCCTTCCTACACCCAAACCACATCCATACAACAGAAGTTTCCCCTCTTTTAGGTACAAACTCCTCCGTTTGGGTTGGCAGGTCATCCTGTTGAAAATTACCCTGGCCTGAACCGCGTCCGCTACCGTCCTCCTCCATGTTTGTTCATGCATGGCTAGCGTGGCGCGTCGCGCGTGCATGGACATGCCGTAAGGCATCATGATGTAAAATACTGCCGTAAAACGCCGTATCGTGGTGTAAACGATAGAGCTTCATATTAAACGATAGACATTTTCTATTGTACAGACGAAATATTTCGTCATATCGCACAGCCCTACTCTGATGCTCACTGGTTCCAGCCAGATCCCTGCATCTCTGGGGTTAGGCTCTGAGCTGAGGAAGGTTTTCAGTGAGACTCCTGTGTTGTTTTGTTCATTTTCATCAGAGAACAGTTGCTCACACAAGCGTGTTCTGTTGAACATAGAGAGCATCTGAACAGCTAGGGCACGGAGTGAACGTGTCGCTACATCGAACTTCAATCAGCTCCGACTGGAGCTTAGTTGGTGTGCTTTCCCTTCAACCGAGAACGAATTACTGAGCAGTTGTAATCTCTTTCTTTATTTCTGGGCTTCAAAGTCGGCAAATTGCCAGGTAAACTTGGCGCTGAGTATTTTCAGTTTGTCCCAGACTGAGGAGGGAATTAGTGATGTGCGAGTCATGAACGAATCGTTCAATACTCGAGAATCACTTTACTGACTCACGAATCACGAGTCACAATCCCAACTGACTCATTTACTGACTTGTCCCTGTTACTGTTAGCAAACAAATTTCATTAGTAGAGATATATCTAGCTTATCATTAAAATTGTGGAAAAAAATAACAGCCAGTTTCTTAATAAAAGCATTTTCTTACCTGTTCTGGCCTGGAAGCTCATTAGTTCCCAGTAGCATCGCTCTGCTAACAGCACTTTCGAATCACTCACGACTCACCTCCTCCCTTCCTGGAAGCTAGCTTAAAATTTCCGGTGCTAAATCGTAGCATGAACGAATCGTTGGCTGTGTCCAAATCCAGGGATTGCATGCTTCTGAGTACCCGTCCTCATTGGTCTCAGGAGAACGTGTTCTTCCGTGACCACTTAGACCGAATGTTAACAGCTGTGAATGTGGACGTTCTAGCCGTAAATAAAAGTCCCGCCCCTACTCCTGTCACCTAGCAACTGCTTAAAGAAAATATATTACAAAATATGGATCCACGATGCTGGATTATTCACGGTTAATTGTATAATTTATTTTATGATTTATGATTTACCAATTTTATGAACTGTAATGACGAACAAGAATACAAACACACATTACAGGCCTAATGAGAATGGGAAACGCCTAAAAACACAACCACTTCAGGCTTTTACTTTTTCTACAGTCAGATTTGAATAAACTAGTCGTCCTGCTGCTCTACTGCTGTGTGTCCCGTTTCTACAGAAATCAATCCCGCAGTGCATCACGGGAATTATGGAGGTGAGGAGACCCCGGAGACTACACCGCACCCGTTCTCAAAATCGGGGAATAGAAGAACGCATTTCAAGACCGCATTCTGAGCATTCTTGGAATTTGGACGGTCTTCGACGCGGCGCTGTGACGTCACTGGTCTTAAAATCCGAACTCATGAGCACGCAACCCCTGGATTTGGACACGGCCCTTCAGTTCCTCCGTAGCGGGTCTCACTCAGAGTCACTCACCCCCTCCCTCGCGGGTTTCAGCTCAAACGAGTCACTCATTGGAGTGGAGGCTCGCAGTACCGCTAACCTGGCTCAGCTCATGAGTCATGACTCACGCTGCTCGTGGTACGGATCACTCACTACTCCCACCTGAGTTTCAGCTCATAGGAGTCCCCCAGTGGAAGCTCGTGTAATTACATACGAATCACTAACCCCTAACCTTGCTCAGTCAGCTTGTGAGTCATGCTGCTCGCGGTACGGATCACTCACCTCTCCCTCCTGGCTGTCAGCTGCAGAAACTCAGGCTGTTACAGGGGAAGAGTCGCTCCTTCACCTGAGCTGAACTTTGATAGTGTGACTGACGCCATATTCAATTCAATTCAATTCAATTCAGTTTATTTATATAGCGCCAGATCACGACAAGAGTCGTCTCAAGGCTCTTCACAAAGTAAACATTCCAATACAGTTCAGTTCATAAGCCAATCAGTAAAAAAGTTTCCTATATAAGGGACCCAGCAGATTGCATCAAGACACTGACTAGTGTCATTGTGTTGGTACAATCCTCATACTAAGCAAGCATTTAGCGACAGTGGGAAGGAAAACTCCCTTTTAACAGGAAGAAACCTCCAGAGGATCCTGGCTCAGTATGAGCAGCCATCCGCTACGACTCACTGGGGGTTGAGAAGACAGAGCAGGCACACGCACACA
>SSNS01000032.1:168903-181378 GCA_006937985.1 Aphyosemion australe | reverse complement strand
CACACACACACACACCATATAGATCAAGTAGTGTTTCTATGGCTACACTGTGATTTCTTAGTAGAAGTTCTATTTAGTAAGAGAAACTTTATTGTCTTTATCTGAGTGAATCTATAATTAATTCAATAGGTGAACTAATAGTAGCACATTCTATGTTAAAGAAAGTGAGATGTAATATCAGGAGAGGGAGAATGTTCAGTGGTTGGCAGCAGTGTGCCAGCCGATGGCCCCCTCCATGAGGCCACCACAGCTCAGCAGAACGCCAGTGTAGCTTCTTCTGGGGAGAAAAACACTTAGAGAGAAAATAAAGTTAACAGCTGAAATAACAGGAAATAATGCAATTAGAGAGTGGTGGTAGAAGAGAGTAGCAGAGTGTGGAAAGTGGTCAGTATGTCCTCCAGCAGTCTAAGCCTATAGCAGCATAACTACAGAGATAACTCAGGATAACCTAGCCTTTTAGATGGAGGCATGTGGGAGGCAGGGCCAGGGAGAAGTCTTTAACGACTGTAGTCCCCGCTGTACACTCCACCTCCCTCTGCTCCCCACTCGTCTAAACCTGGGCTAACATCAGAATTTAACCATAAGCCCTATCAAATAGAAAAGTTTTGAGCCTAGTCTTAAAAGTAGACAAGGTGTCTGCCTCACGGACTAACGCTGGGAGCTGGTTCCACAGTAGAGGAGCCTGATAGCTAAAAGATCTGCCTCCCATCCTACTTTTAGATTCAGTCTACACCTTTTTCTTTTTGCAAAGATAATAAGCAGACTAAAGAAAAAATACAATATTTCAGTTCCACCACTATTTTAAAAAATGAATTTCAGTGTATAAAATGGATAGTTTTTTTTTTTCAATCACTCATCTTAGCAGTAGGATTTACATAGAAAGACGAGCAAATTAAGTTTGAGTGAAAATGTAGATTTTTATTTTGCACTCTGGGCACTCTTGGTGAGTGACTCATTCAAACTCGATTCAGTAAAAAGAATCGAGTTTACCATCACTAGAGGGAATAGTTAAAAGCGGTGAGGTAGCATTGACGCTAAGACTGTAAACAGAAAGGGAGGGGGTGCTTCGAATTATGCGCTAACGCTGCAAAGCACCATGGGATTTGTAGTCTTTGCGGCAAAATCTGCTAGCAGGCCAATTCTAATATATTTTTAATATGATCTCGCGGGCCACATAAAATGATGTGGTGGGCCACATTTGGCCTGCGGGCCTTGAGTCTGACACGTGATCTAAACCATTGGTCCGCATAACTCAATCATGCTGGTGAAGTTAACGCAAGACCGTCGTACGTGCTCGCTCCTGGGTTAGTTTTCACTTCCTGCGCATGCGCACAATGGCGTGCGCTGAAAGAGAAGGTTGGGCTCCCCACAGATGCCGCTGTTGCCAGTTTTCTGCTCGACAGGTAAGCTAAAATTCAGCATGCTATTTGGAGAAATGCATTTCAGATTACTGCTAGAATTTATCTATGACTATATTCTAACTTTCCAGTGTTGCGCATTTTTCAAAACGTGGAGAGGGCGGCTCTTTTCTGAAATTCAGAAACATCGTATGCATTAGCTTTAAATGACAGAGTGTCAGAGGTCTGTCAGGATTTTCAAATCCTAGCATTTCACCATCTACTTTCTATCAGCAACTAATGCAGGGAATACAAGACTATTTTCACATTTAACCTTCATGTTAAACTCCTCATATTCAAAAATAACAAGCAAAAAACGGTTTCTCAGTGACCTTGGTCTTTAATTAAAAACAAAGCAATAAAGGTTTATGTACTTTTCAGAAAATAATTTGAGCAACAAACACAGAAACCTCTGCATCAGCTTGTTTTTGGGATTGGATATAAATCAAGCAACAATTTTTCAAAAATTGCTGCAATTGCTTACTCGTAAAGGAAATTTTGCTCTTTACTTCCCACATCAAGAAAAAAATGAAAATATTTCGTTGTTGTTTTTTTTCTTTTATTTTGGAGCAGAACAACAATAAAATTCAACACTTCATTCAAACATACATTCATTATCTTAAGCGGTTATTTCCCAGAAGGAGCTGGTGCATATCTCCAGCAGTCATCTGGCGAGAGGAGAGGGACACTCTGGACAGGTTTCTAGTCCATCACAGGGACACGCTCACATCTAGGGATGTAATGAGGCATAAAGAGTAGGCAGCTGGGATTTGAACATGTGACCGTCTCGCTGTGAAGAAATGGCGCTACCAACTGCACCACCCTCGCAGCGCTTTATTCAAACATCACCATGTAGCACATTTTATTTTAAGGTTTTTAAAGTTGTGAACCTAAGTTTGTTCATATTTCAGTAGGGTATAGGGACTAAACTGTGCTCTACTGAACGGGGGGACGCTGTGTTTTCTTGTGCATGCAGAATATTTGTTATAGATTAACACACCCAACTGATCAGACTATCATTGAGGTTTTTCAAAATGTTCGCCTCTTTATATTCTCAGCAACAAAAGTAATCCTTTAACTGCTTTAAGATGCTCAGTTAGCTCTTATAACATAACCTTTAGGGTGGAAAAGAGAAAATGGACTACGAGTCTGACCGAAATATCCCGGTGAATCCCAGCTGCGAGCTGCATAAGCTGCCTAATAGTGCTTTCTAGAAAATAACCCTTATTTATGTTCCTGTTAGCTGCAAATCACAAGGGTCGTAAAAACATTTTTTTCTTCACATTCTCAGATCTGAAGGAATGAGCCAATAGGAGACAGAGTAAATGAAATAATGGTAACATGCCCTGTGAGACTCGGTTGTGTATGTGTGGCGGCCTGAGTGTGACAGAACTAGAATGAGGGCACTGTGGATGCCCACATGTCATGTGCTACACCCACATACAGCAGGAGCTCCTGTTGGGGTTATTTTTACTCTGGCACCTGGAGGTGTTACAGACTTGCTCTGGCCTGCAAATTCTTTTCCCCGGAACACGATCAGGTGTAAGAGCAAGTGATCTTCGTTCACACCGCAATTAAGATTCTGCCTCCGTCTTCTCCTGGTACACAATTACTGCTCTGCTGCTGTTTGCTCTAATTGCTCCTACTGCAGGGATTGGTGGGAAGCCAGTGATTGTGATGGGTAGGGGATTATCTCCTTTCCTTTACTCTGGCCCCTTAAAAAATCACGTGTAAACTCCCTGGTGTAATTACTGAGCCTCATGATTAATTGTCTATTGAAATTAGCGCTGGTCTAGCTTTCATTTTTACTGCAACGAATATTAATTAATGTTAACTCTCCCCTTTTCTTTTTCACCCTTTCTGGAGAGCTTCTTTTGAATATTCATTGTGGTCTTGAAAAATGGGCACAAGCGGGTACTCTAACCAGAGGACCAGCACTTGGTTATCACGGAAAATAAACGAAGAAAACCAAACACACACACACTCTTGTGCCCAGATAGATAGATAGATAGATAGATAGATAGATAGATAGATAGATAGATAGATAGATAGATAGATAGATAGATAGATAGATAGATAGATAGATAGATAGATAGATAGATAGATAGATAGATAGATAGATAGATAGGTAGGTAGGTAGATAGGTAGATAGGTAGATAGATAGATAGATAGATAGATAGATAGATAGATAGATAGATAGATAGATAGATAGATAGATAGATAGATAGATAGATAGATAGATAGATAGATAGATAGATGCTTTTTGGGCCATCAATAATATTTTACGGGAGGCTGACAGTTTGAAGAGAGCGAGCTCCCATCTAAATCAAGTCTCATGTCTGTGATGAGCTTTCTGAGAATTTGCAAAGCAGCAGATCAGTTTTTGTTTTCCTCCTCCAGAGAGAGAACGGTGTTCACACTTAATTCAGATTGTGTTTAGTTAACCCTCGTGAGGAATGACAAGTTGAATAAGTGCCATATAATCACATTCAGCATATTGTCATTCTATAATGTATAGAGCTCAATGTGACCTTGAATAAAACATGCACCAGAGGAATACATTTGAGTAATATGGAAATTTACACTAAGGTCTGAATCACATTAAAATATCTCCATGTTCTATCAAATAGCCATCATTGGGCAGCATGGAGCACAGACTAGAGTATACACTGCACTGCATGTGCATTGCTGCTAACATTTAGATATAATGTGCATGTGTGTGTGTGTGTGTGTGCGTGTGCGTGTGTGTGTGTTAAATAATTAAATACTTTGTTCTTTACATAGCTGAATGTGCTGACAACAAAATCACACAAACATTATCAATGGAAATCAGATTTATCAACCCATGGAGGTCTGGATTTGGAGTCACACTCAAAACTAAAGTGTAAAAACACACTACAGGCTGATCCAGCTTTGATGTAATGTCCTTAGAACAAGTCAGAATGAGGCTCAGTAGTGGGTGTGGCCTCCACGTGTCTGTATGACCTCCCTACAATGCCTGGGCATGCTCCTGATGAGGTGGTGGATGGTCTCCTGAGGGATCTCCTCCCAGACCTGAACTAAAGCATCCACCAACTCCTGGACAGTCTGTGGTGCAACGTGGCGTTGGTGGATGGAGGAGACATGATGTCCCAGATGTGCTCAATTGGATTCAGGTCTGGGGAACGGGCGGGCCAGTCCATAGCATCAATGCCTTCATCTTGCAGGAACTGCTGACACACTCTAGCCACATGAGGTCTACCATTGTCTTGCATTAGGAGGACCCCAGGGCCAACCACACCAGCATATGGTCTCGCAAGTGCTCTGAGGGTCTCATCTCGGTACCTAATGGCAGTCAGGCTACCTCTGGTGTGCACATGGAGGGCTGTTTGGCCACCCTCACCATTACTGACCCACTGTCAAACCGGTCATGCTGGAGGATGTTGCAGCAGCAGAACGTTCTCCACGGCGTCTCCAGACTCTGTCACGTCTGTCATGTGCTCAGTGTGAACCTGCTTTCATCTGTGAAGAGCACAGGGCGCCAGTGGTGAATTTGCCAATCTTGGTGTTCTCTGGCAAATGCCAAACGTCCTGCACGGTGTTGGGCTGTAAGCACAACCCCCACCTGTGGACGTCGGGCCCTCATACCACCCTCATGGAGTCTGTTTCTGACCGTTTGAGCAGACACATGCACATTTGTGGCCCGCTGGAGGTCATGTTGCAGGGCTCTGGCAGTGCTCCTCCTGTTCCTCCTTGCACAAAGGCAGAGGTAGTGGTCCTGCTGCTGGGTTGTTGCCCTCCTACGGACTCCTCCGCATCTCCTGGTGTACTGACCTGTCTCCTGGTAGCGCCTCCATGCTCTGGACACTACGCTGACAGACACAGCAAACCTTGTGTGGGTTGTAGACTCCGTCTCATGCTACCACTAGAGTGAAAGCACCGCCAGCTTTCAAAAGTGACCAAAACATCAGCCAGAAAGCAGAGGAACTGAGAAGTGGTCTGTGGTCACCATCTGCAAATCCACTCTCTTATTGGGGATGTCCTGCTAGTTGCCTATAATTTCCACCTGTTGTCTATTCCAAGTGTTGCTTCCTAAGTGGACAGTTTGATTTCACAGAAGTGTGACTGACTTGAAGTCACATTGTGTTGTTTAAGTGTTCCCTTTATTTTTTGAGCAGTGTATATATTTTTACCTCATTTGTGAACAAGACCTCGAGATACTTAAACTCCTCCACTTGAGGCAGGACCTTGTCCCTGACCTGGAGGAGGCATTCTACCTTTTCCGACGTAAATTAGTCATGTTGTAAAGGTGATGGAGAATGGTTCATTCTGAGAAAAGCTGGTTTACCACATCATAAGCAAGACAGACCTCATTACATCGGCTTGTCCTAACCCACTTCATCGTCAGCAATCTGTAAACCCCGGTTGCTTAATACTAACCGCAGAATAATGCTAGGCTGAGCTAAGGCCAGCCTGAGTTGCCATCGCCCTCATGTTCCAGGATGTACTGGGAATATCCAGACAATGAATGAATGCCAGATAGATCCACAGCTTATGGTCTCTGTCCTTGTCACTACATCCTTCACTCGTCCACACTGTCCACACTCCTGCGCCGCAACACGCAAGCTGCTACAGCAAATTTAACAGTTAAAGGTGGAATATGGAACATTTTAATAAAAGCTATATTTTTGAAAAATAATACCTCCACGCAGCGTTTAGAGGTGTGCAGAATGAATGTACAGTTTCTCCTTTAAAAGCTATATTTAAAAAAAATAATAATAATCAAAATTTTATTTTGACGGGCACGACACTGGGTTTAAGTTTACATCTACCAGCCACTAGAGGGCACCGTTGCGCTAAAAAGTCAGCTCGGCAAGGCGAGGCTGGGACTGTGTAAAATGGCGGACAAGTCAAGCAGCTGATTCTGAGCCCAGAAGATGTTCTAACGGTAAATAATGTAAAATATGCTTATTAGTAGAAATTAGTCCTTACCCTGTATGATTCATCACTGGACATGGTGCTGGCTGATCACTTCACATATCAGCAGTGAACCAACACCCCGACGGATGGAAAATGTGTTCTGTTGTTGCAATACCACCTCTAAACACTAGATGTCGCTATAGTGTCCATCTTCCATATTCAACTTTTAAAGCGTGTATGACGCTTTCACACCAGCACAGTTCGGCCCTCTTTAATCAAACCATCAGAGGACTAGATCATCTTAGCTACTATTTGCTGTGTTTTTGGTGTGGGCCAGCAGATGAACTGAATTTTCTTCTTCGTGTGGTGTTTTCCCCATGGTCATTGCTCTTTGTGGGCTCTGCAGCGCCCCGTGTGATCAGCTGTCATTACTGATGATGAGATCTGTTCAGTTTGGTTTACTTTTTAAAAGTCAGCATGAAAGTAAACCAAAACAAAAAAATCGGAGTGGAATTTTCAGTGTTTTCTGCCCCCTTGACTATCCTGTTGCAAAACATCTTTTTAAACAGACGATGGTTAACTTCTAGCACTGAAAAAGAACTGCAGCCAGAGAGAGATACACAGATGTTAGAGTCACTGTTCCTGAACATAAAAAGCATAAAACCAACCTGGTGCTTTAATTTGGCAAATTAAATAAAAATGAACAAGCATATCTTTGACTCTATTCTCTCCCCTTCGGTTTCTCTTCTCTTTTCTGCTCCTGTGTGATGTTAGAATCCCAAATGACCTTCATCTCTGCCTTGTTCAATTCACATTCAGATAAAGGGATCATACCTGGCACATCAAACTAATGTCTTCACCCCTCAGCATCTCTGAACGGCCGCTGAATAAAACTGCAGCTGCTGTGAAAAAGCTGTGACATAACTTGATCCACGCAGTGACAGCACACAGCACCACTTGCTCCCTGTAATATATCAGTGCCAGGAAACAGTGGACATGGAGACGCGCTGATTGAATCAGGAGCCACTGAGACCCGGGGGAGAGTTCATCTATACCAAACCAGCAGCAAACACACAAGAATCTGTAAACTGTGTGTGCCGTAACAATGTTTAAGGACTTAGAGGTCATTCGTTCAACTTCTTGACAACAAAGAGTAAAAATGTGAAGTACTTTTATTGTTGAGCTGGTGAAACACAAATCAAACACTAAACATTTGTATTCAAGAAGGAAAACTGTTGTCAGATCATTTTTAAAAGCAGCATAGTTATAAGCTAGTGGTGCGTTTCATTTGTGAAGCTGATCAAGGCAACAGAAGTGCTGAGCCAGCACTCTGCACTACTTGTATAGAACACACCAAAAATCCTCATGAAATTTGTCCAAAACTAGTTTTTAATGTCAGTATTGCTTTTCTTCCACAATATGACAAATGTACATATTTACGGGAAAGAATGAGACTACTTTCTGTTTATGAGTGTTTTTGTTCAATTGGAAGTGTCTTTAGTGTAAAAGTTATAAATAATTACTATCTCACCCAAATGGCTTCCTGAACAGACTCTGTTCACAAAAAGAACAGGTGCATGCACCTGGACTGATAAGCTAAAGGCTAGTGGGAGTGCAGCCATGTCCAGTGCAGGATGCTCCAGTCTCCTAACTTTCACAGCAGCTAATGCAATATTATTCTGCAAATCTTTATACCACTTTGACTTTTGAACTATTTTGGTTATTTACTTGGAATTTATCTGCAAATTAAAATTTCACTAGCAGCAGCACTTCCAGTACGTTCAACAGTCAATTTAAGCAGGATTTTTAAAAAATGTGTTCTGTAAGAAAAAATATGTGATTCAAAGAGTATTAACTCATTCCCTGCCATTGATGACTAAAGTCGTCTTTTCACATCCAACCGCTGGCTGCCAAAGACGACTTTAGTCGTCATTTTGCTTTTTTTACAGGGCGGGCGTCGGAGCGAGCCCCTGCATCGTGAGAACAAACATCACGTGTCTAAAGCGGATCTTCATCCGTGTATGTCACACATCACGTGATCAGGAAGCGGAAAATCAATGGATTACGAGTTTGTTTTGGGACGCTGCTGTGAAAAAAACGATGCGCCAACCGGAAATGCGTCTGCAGCAGCGGTTGGGCACCAGATTGCGAACGAACGGATAACGCTAGAAATACGGTGATTCTTCCTGATGTAAGAAGTGATGCTGCGTTCACACCGGCCATAAAGTATGCGTTGCCAGCGTCAAGTTTCAATGTTAAGTCTATGGTAAGGCGCGTCAGAGCTGCGCCAAATCCTTGCGTCGCTTTGTGAGCGTTGGGCGCGTCAAAGCTTGATACTTTTCACGCTTTTTGTCACGACTGGACTAGAACTGAACTGAGCAGAGCACAGCGTGAATAGGGATGTGGCGTGATTGTTACGACCCACACGCGGATTGAACTGACGCTGGGTCTTTGAACAGACACGCAGTTTAATATAGGAAGCCGCGGCGTGCAGCTCGAAGGGAAGCGAGCGCGCGTGCGGTTCCAGAAATGAAAGAAGCCACTTACTGGTTGAAGAATGTCGGTACGACTGAAGAGCCGAAGGGCTCAATGACTGGACAGCTGGATGCTGCAAAAAGGCTCGATAAAACCCACTGGTCACGAAACAGGAATGAGGAAACGTGATTCAATGACAGAGCCCCGATTTGTGATTCTCACTTCCTGATATAGTCCCGCGCTGATCACGTGGGGCGGACGTCCGGTGCAGGGCATGATGGGAAGTGGAGTCTGGATGTTGGGCTGAGGGGAATGAAGGCTGGAGGAGGTGGAAAAATGGCAGACATGAACTCACAGGGTTGGGGTTCAGGAAGAGGAGACGCAGGGGACTGGAATGCTGGAGGAGGTGGGAGCACCTCAAACAGGAAGTTGAGAGGATCTGGCATACTGGACAGGTTACCGGGCTGATCTGGGTGACTGGACAGGTTACCGGGCTGATCTGGGTGACTGGACAGGGTACTGGGCTGATCTGAATGGCTGGACAGGTTACTGGGCTGAACTGAATGGCTGGACAGGTTACTGACATGATTTGGCTGGCTGGACAGGTTCAAGAAGGACAGGGAGGCTGGAACTTCTGCCTTAGACGGCACAACTGGGACCTTTTCTGTAGGTCTCCCAGCAGGGGTCTCTGTGGCGGCAGGAAGCTGGAGCCCAAATGAGGGTACCAGAGCAGGGGTCTCTCGTTCCGACGGCACAACTCTGGTCCCTGGAGAGGTTGATTGGATTGGCAGGCTGGACAGGTGCATGGAGGCTGGAACTTCTGCCTTAGACGGCACAACTGGGACCTTCTCCGTAGGTCTCCCAGCAGGGGTCTCTGTGGCGGCACGAAGCAGTAGAGGGGACGGGTTCGGGTGCGGTGCGTGAAGCTGGAGAAGCAAGGCAGTAAGCGTCTCAGCCTGAAACGCCCTGAGTTCAAAAAGCGCTTCAAGGCGGGCAACCTCCGCACGCAGGCGAGCCCACTCCGCTGGGTCGTTAGCGGGCTCTGTCATTCTGTCACGACTGGACTGGAACTGAACTGAGCAGAGCACAGCGTGAATAGGGATGTGGCGTGATTGTTACGACCCACACGCGGATTGGACTGACGCTGGGTCTTTGAACAGACACGCAGTTTAATATAGGAAGCCGCGGCGCGCAGCTCGAAGGGAAGCGAGCGCGCGTGCGGTTCCAGAAATGAAAGAAGCCACTTACTGGTTGAAGAATGTCGGTACGACTGAAGAGCCGAAGGGCTCAATGACTGGACAGCTGGATGCTGCAAAAAGGCTCGATAAAACCCACTGGTCACGAAACAGGAATGAGGAAACGTGATTCAATGACAGAGCCCCGATTTGTGATTCTCACTTCCTGATATAGTCCCGCGCTGATCACGTGGGGCGGACGTCCGGTGCAGGGCATGATGGGAAGTGGAGTCTGGATGTTGGGCTGAGGGGAATGAAGGCTGGAGATGGGGTTATGGGGCTGGATTAGGACTGGAGGTGGAGGAGAACTGAGGAGATCAGAACAGGGTTGTGACACTTTTCAAGCTTTGACGCTTGCGTCAACGCTTGCAACGCAAACGTCAAAGCAAGTTCAGCTAGCTGAATTTTCTGCGTCGCTTTACAAGCGTCAACCAATCAGAGCACGAGTTGATACACTGTTAAAAGCAATTTGAGGTTTTAGCTCTCTGGACTAATGTTATCATGTTGACTGAACTCAACATCAGTTACAACTTGAAAAGATCAGTTGTAAAAACTTCAACTTAATAAAGAGACTAGAAACTTAACTTCATCAGTTCTGCATACTTATGGATCAGTTCTGCTCACTTATGGTTTTAAGTTCAGGCATTATTTCCTGTATTGCGAATGTGTGAAAATCTGACGTAACGGTCACGTGGTACATTTTCAAGATTTTCAGAGAAGACGTTAACAGCCATTTTCTTTCGCTCGGTGCGGCTCCTATCTTGGTCAAGTAAGTACACTATTAAACGAAATACCCTTTTATTTCTTTAGTATTACCAAGTTTGAATTCATTCTAAACCTTTTTGCATATATATAAACGTTAGCTATTAATGTATTTAGATATTTTTTCATTATTTTTGGAACTTTCCTCGATGTTTTAAGCTAGCGATCACCCCCCATTTCTGCTCACAATAAGTATCATAATTAGCTGATAAGTTGGTGAGTTGTGTTTTAAAATGTTCGTTTTATTAAATAAACATTACATAGTTTTATATATATCGCGCGTTTTTATTTTTCCAGCGCGGTATTCCGTCGCTGTCTGTGCCTCGTTAACCACTGCGCACCCGAAAAAGCTGATATATTTGGATTTACGATCATGAAACAAAAGCAAAGTTTGCTTTTTATAATAAGGATTTACACAGGAGTTGTCTCACAAGCTGGGACGATATATTTAAAAAGACAGAATATGTACCGCGGACTTTTTTATGGCCGCAAATGAGCTGAAAAGCCATAAAGCCCCACACCGACACCCACGGCTTTTCAACGTCTTTTTACGGAGTTGCTCCGTTCATTTTGGCGTTCATTAACATTTTTATCTCCTCCTGGATCTCTCCTCCGCTTCTCTCTCCTCCTCCTGCACCCGGCCTGTCTGTGTCAGACTCGTGAGGAGCAGAGCGGGGTGCGCAGCCTGTTTCTGTGGTTACATTCACGGCTGTGCCGCTTTACTTCGAAGTTAAAACAAACGTTTGGTCAAATATTTTCCTGCCTATGCTCAGTATCTGCATGTATTTCTGTACATTTTATTTCTGGATTAAATTCTCTACATTCTATTTAATAGTGACTGTGTTTGGTTTAGTTTACAACTTTGAAATGACATTTTCTTAGATCATAAAATGACATTAAAACGTTAGAATGCTGAATAAATGTTCAATTAAAGGTGATGGCTTCCATCTCTCTGAACAGCTAGGTAGGCTGATCTCTATATATTTTGAGTAGTTTTTAGAAATAAAAAAAACACGGACTATAGTGATATTTAAAATTCAGAGCTCCTGCATTAGTTGCATGTTTTTGTGATAACAGACATGTTTTTCTCCAGGTTGCTTCATGGGCTGCTTTTCTGTTGACGGTTACCACCAGTGGCAGAATTGAAACTTTGATGGACTTCACCTTTACAGACAGGTGTGTTTTCTGTCATTGAGGTTTTATCTGTAATAATTACTTTACCTTTATTAGAAACATTTCACCTCACAGTAAGGTTGCTGAAAAAAATAAGTAATCTACAGAGCACTGGAGGTCCTCAGTTTGTGTGGTTTTAAAGGTGTGGAACACTGAAAACTCAATTTTTAAACCTTATTTCTGATTATCATCAGTCAATCTTGAGTTTTTCATGCAGGCTGAATATCTCTAGTAGGAATGAATGTCTTGAAAGCTGTTCTTAGGGGGGGAAAGTATACTGGTGCACCACTTCTCAGACTTAAAAGTTGCCCACACCACAGTTGAGCTTCAGACGGCAGGTTTTGAGGTCTTATTTCCTGATATTTGGACATCTCGCCTCTGATTGGATAACAGCAATGCAACTCTACCACTGACTTGCAACTTTCATGTTTTATCTCCACACATAACGCAAGCCTGGAGGACCTTCTGCTATGTGGTAATGTTGCTAATGCTAACGGTTAGCTTAGACTAGCTGAGACGTTCTCTGCTGATTCC
>SSNS01000032.1:59842-166929 GCA_006937985.1 Aphyosemion australe | reverse complement strand
TTTTTTAAAGTTGACTCAACTTAAAATAATTTGTAACCTCGCTGCCTTAATATTTTGATTAAGGCTAACAAAATATTTCAAGTCATTTCAACTTAGCTGTGAGTGGAAATTATTTTAAATAATTTGTTTGCCTGAGTCAAAGGTTAGTAGAGATTACTTGGATTTTGTTGTTGATAGAACAAAAATATTAGTTAGTCTGACTGAAAAAAGAAAGTTCCATGAACAAAAATATTAGTTAGTCTGACTGAAAAAAGAAAGTTCCATGAACAAAAATATAAGTTAGATGAACTTGATCTTATAAGTTGAATAAACTTAGTTGTGTGTTGGCATTACTTAAAATAATTTGCTAGCCTTAATCAAAATTTTAAGGCAGCGAGGTTACAAATTATTTTAAGTTGGGCCAACTTGAATTTTTTTACAGTGTACGTCACAGCAGAGCAAGGGAAGAAGGCGAATTCATTCAGCTATGGAGGACAAACTGATCGTAGCTGTTTGTAATCGTCGTGAACTGTATGACCCGACCTGCTACGCCTACCGAGATCGGAATAGAAAGGACCTTGCTTGGAGGAAGGTTGCTGGAGAACTCGGCGTGTCGGGTGAGTGTTTTTTCAACGTTTATGCCGCCATTGTCTCGATAGGATCCGCCATTGTTACAAACATCTGGCAACAGAGAGCCGCGCATGCACTCTTTCCTCCCTTCCCTTCCCCGACCGCAAGCTGCGTCAATGTCAAAAATATATAGGCGTCAAAAACGGCATGAAGTATGCGTTGTTTGACGTTTACATGATCATAGAGCACAATGTTCTGTGACTCTTCAAAAAACAGTAAAAACGCTCAAAAACGCTGGCAGTGAATGAGTTAAAGACCAAGTTCACTGAGAAGCTATTTTTTACTTGTTATTTTTTAAATATCATCATCATTATGAGTTTCACATGCAGGTCGAACGTGAAAATAGCCTTCTGCCCCTATTTCCTGCATTAGCTGCCGATAGAAAATAGAAGGGGTAACGCTCCAATTAGAAAAAACGCTACTGAGCGAGGCGCCATTCAATCCGAGACGAAACGGAAACGCCAAGGCCACGGACAGAAACCGATGACTGAGCCATGATTGTTGTGGTGGACTTCCTAGGTCTGGGTTGGTGTAAAGTGGATGGCTGGAAAGCTCACCCATCTTGGCTCACAACAGGGAAGGCTGTTGTTGGTTTAGCTTCCAGGAGAGAGCAGAGCTCGTCTCGACTAGTAGAAGCCAGTGGCGGCTGGTGAATTTTTTTTTGGGTGGGGTGCATTTTTTTATTTTTATATGTTAGTTCTTGTGAATGTTTTTTATCTTGAGAGGCGCTATATAAACCATCGTTATTTTCTTTATTTGCAGATCAGTTTTTCAGATGCGCTAACCACATATCACCACTAGGGAACGCCAAATTACCATTCTTATGCGTCACACAACTTGAAATCTACGGACCGGTCCAGGAGCACTTAGCTACAAAGTTGTTCCAAAAACATGCTTCATATTGACCAATATATGCAAACCTCACACACACTAAACAGGAAGAGGCTCTTTTTAAACGATAGAATCCACGTTTTCTACCTCAACACCACCCAATGACTGCAAATGAAAAGCAAAACAAAGCTATTTTCATGAAGTCAAAAGCTAAATTCTGTCTTACCTTGCTGGTCAAAATAATCCATCTAATAGTAAAAAATCCACTTGGTTCGTAGAATCCAATGATAAAAAGATGAAACTACTAGTTTTCTCCATAGTCAACGTTAGCAGCGGCTCCACAACAACAAAGGACGGTGAACTAGCCTGTGGAGAAATTTCTGGTTCTGTCTGGGCTGGGTGAGCTGACCAATCAGCATCCTCCTCCTGATCTGAGCAGACTCCCCCGTTTGCTTGTGATCGCAACCATATGCGCCCAACAGCTCTCCTTAGCTCTCCTTAGCCCGTATTAAAGGAACTAGGGGCAGGAAAAAAGAAACGATGCTCACGAGCGACGCGCCCGGCTCTGCGAGTAACTGCAGCCCAGCACGGGAGCGTGCACAGACGGCTATGTTACACAAACACAAAAATACCATTACCTGACCCTCTTCACACGCTCTCACGCCACACCTCCAATATCTCACGCTGAAAAGGCAACTCCCCGCCGCTCTCACGGACAATATTGCGGTGAAGCAATCCACGCTGCAGCCCTGATCACAGCTAATGCTACTATCACAGCTAATGCTACTGCACGCTAGCTCTCTCTGAGTCATCGGTGAGGTCAGATCATTGTCATCATCTCTAAACACAACCTATAATGTTTCTTACCTGCTCACTAGGAAATGAGCCATGGCAGCATCCTTTTTGAGTCCCAGATATAGTTGAAGCAGCCTCCATTCGTCAATCACGTATCCGATATAGATTCGGGTCCCTGCCTGTCTTTTACCATATTTGGTTTTTGACTCACGAGATGCCGCTGAATAAACTTCCTTTGTGCCACGCTTGGTCGTTTGCTGGTTGCAGTAGAATCCATTCCCACAGTTCTTCTTTTGGAGTTTGGCGGTTGGCAAGCAACTTAAGGTGCAATAGCGCCACCTACCGATCTGCAGTGTCGAACACATTTTCTTTCTGTTTTGAAGCTGTCGTGAACGCGCAAGCAGTGTCAATTGACGCCATATCCGTAGGGCAGCGCGGGAAATTCGTGACCAAACTGCAGCGCATTTTGCAGCAAACAGCCTGTTCAAGAAAATGGAACGATACATGGGTGGCCTCATTCTTTTTGGTTTATAACGCTTCATCACTCATTAGCTTTGAAAAAATGAACATACATGTTTCATTTTTTACAGATTTTTTAAAGATCCTGCCTCTAGTTCCTTTAAGTCAATGGTAAAGATTGCTGCGACCGCGAGAGGACACATGACAGGAAGTACGTTGACGTTTCGGCCGTGTTAAAAGTATGAACTTTATTAAACTACAATTAAATGCAGATTACACACAACACTTACAGCCCATAAGGTGTATAGATCGTTTAGTTTAAATTTGATGTTTTTTTAAATACATTTTGTGATTCCTCTCTTCTTCTTCCTCTTCCTGTGAGACTGGTGGGGCGGCGCCCTAGCGGCCCCTATGGACGAGCCGCCACTGGTAGAAGCTAACCGCTAGCATTACTCCTCCAGGCTCGAGTTACATGTGGAGATAAAGCATCGATGTTGCAAAGCAAACAGAGTCAGTGGTAGAGTCACATTTCTGTTAGTCAAAAGCAAGATGTCCAAGTATCAGGACGTAAGACACCAAAATCTGCCGGGTTCTGCTTTCCACTCTTCTGGCTCATTTCTAGTTCCTGAAACAGGAGCGCCAGAGCTTTTCTCTCACAAGGCATTCATTTATACTAGAGATCACTGCACATGTATTGAAAAAGAGTGACACTGGTCTTTAAGGTATATTAAATAATGTTTGCCTGAACTGTTGTGAAATTTAAAAACTTAAGCTGTTTAACTAAGAAGGTGGTATTCACCATCATCAATCATTTGGATCATAATAACCTAAAAAAAAGCTCATATAGCCCCTCAAATGTTACGGTTTGTCTGCCCAGCTTCAGTTTTTTGTCCTGTTTGTGTTAATTGGTCCCACCTGCCTCTCATTTCCCTAAATACCTGTGTTCCCTGCTCCTTGTGTATTTAAGCCCTGTTTGTCTCTTGGTTTGTGTCGTGTTGGCGTCTGTCCTGCTAATGCTGTGCTCCGGTCCTGAGCCCATTTCTTTGTTGAACCTGCTCCATCTGCCTCACCTGCTTTTGGGTCCAGCCCTCCTCAAAACATGACATCAAATATTGAAGAAAAATACTTTTCTTAGAGAAAGTTTTACTTTACTTTAATGGTTTTTCAAACTTTTGAGTTGTAAACCTGCAATTTATTTTCTGTTTGACCGTGGCCCTTTGCTCTATCATTTATGCCTTTATGAGTCAGAGACTGTTACAATTCACTGTAATGTGACGTAGAAGAGGGTAAAACTGCTATAAGAGAGTGATAATGTGGTTCTCACAGTTGGAGCCAAATTTCAGGCCCAGTGTGTATTTGTGCAAAGAAATAGCGACTTGAGGTGAGTTAGGGAGGCTGGTGTCCAGCTAATAGCAGGCAGGGAGCTCATCATATGTGGCTGTTGAGAGTTGGACATGATGGGGTTCTGACTAATTTGACGTGTCTTTCAATTTCTGATTCTGATGCAAATCTACACTTTTATGCTGATGATACAGTTATTTATTGTTTTGGAACTTCACTTTCCCAGGCTATTGAATCCTTGCAGAAAGCTTTTGTTGTAGTCCAGCATTCACTTCATCAGCTAAAACTGGTCCTCAATGCTGAGAAGACTAAGCTAATGTTGTTTTACAATAGGAAAGTGCCAGATATTATTCCAGTAGTGACCACTCTGGAAGGGAAAGTCATAGACGTGGTCCATGAATACAAGTACCTTGGTGTCTTGATTGATGACTCTCTTACTTTTAAGCCACACATAGAAAAACTGGTGAAGAAACTAAAATTGAAATTGGGTTTTTTCTTCCGTAATAAGTTGTGTTTTTCGTTTGAATCAAGAAAGCGTCTTGTCACTGCTACTTTTTTATCCGTGTTAGATTATGGTGATCTTTTTTATATGAATGCTTCTTCTACTGCTCTTCAAAAGTTGGACTCTGTTTATCATGCGTCTTTGAGGTTCATCACCAACTGTAAAGCCATGACACATCACTGTGATTTGTACTCACGAGTGGGATGGCCGTCATTGGCCACAAGAAGGCAGGGTCATTGGTATGTTTTTATATACAAGGCAATGCTTGGATTATTGCCTTCTTATATTTGCACTTTAATCACATGGAGAAGAGTAGATTCCTATTCTTTAAGGTCCAATGATCAGCTGTTGCTCTCTGTTCCATTTGCACGTACAGAGCTTGGGAAGAAAGCCTTTGCCTATTCAGCTCCTTCTGATTGGAACCTGCTGCAGAAAGACTGGAAACTGACTGAACTAGTTTCCTTAAATGAATTCAAAAGCAGACTGAAAACATCAGAGACCATATCAGTAATTTGTAATTGTTTTTAATGACCTATGATATTTTATCACTGTTTTTATGTAGTAGCTGTGTGAAATTTTGCTGCCTCTTGGCCAGGACACCCTTGTAAAAGAGGTTTTTAATCTCAATGGGATTTTTTTAATCTCCTGGTTAAATAAAGGTTAAATAAAATAAATAAATAAAAATATCATTGTGTGTTATTCGGGGGAGGCGGGGGACATTGAGTCCGAATGGGCAGTGCTTAATTTGTAAATCAATCGTTACCGGAACAAAAGTAGTGATGTCAGACCAGAGTCCACTGAGGACAAAACTGATGCCGGATCGCCTGCGGGGGGGGGGGGGACCTCATGATTAATGGAGTTTTTGACGAATAACTTATAATTGTGCCCACATTCTCAAAGTTTACACAAATTTC
This sequence comes from Aphyosemion australe, assembly GCA_006937985.1. Taxonomy (NCBI): domain Eukaryota; kingdom Metazoa; phylum Chordata; class Actinopteri; order Cyprinodontiformes; family Nothobranchiidae; genus Aphyosemion; species Aphyosemion australe. The sequence goes on along the minus strand of SSNS01000032.1, from coordinate 161,478 downwards.
TCACAAGGTCCTCGCATGCTGCAGAGTTGCATCAGTGGGTTTGTAGGGACCTCTGACATTTACATACCTTTTATTGCTACAGTAATTTGTTGGACCATGAGACCATGGAACAAGACTTCCGTACGGCTTCGAAGACATTCTGGTCCACCATCCGGCACCTCAGAAGGGGAAAGCAGTGCACTACCAACACTGTTTACAGTGGGGAGGGTGTGCTGCTGACCTCGACTCGGGACGTTGTGAATCGGTGGGCCGAGTACTTCGAAGACCTCCTCAATCCCTCCGGCACGTCTTCCAGGATGGAAGCAGAGTCTGGGGATTTTGGGTTGGGCTCTCCAATATCTGGAGCCGAGGTCACTGAGGTGGTCAAAAAACTCCTCAGTGGCAAGGCTCCGGGGGTGGATGAGATCCACCCGGATTTCCTTAAGGCTCTGGATGCTGTGGGGCTGTGTTGGTTGACGCGGCTCTGCAATATCGCGTGGACATCGGGGGCAGTTCCACTGGACTGGCAGACCAGGGTGGTGGTCCCCCTATTTAAAAAGGGGGACCGCAGGGTGTGTTCCAAATACAGGGGGATCACACTCCTGAGCCTCCCTGGTAAGGTCTATTCAGGGGTTCTGGAGAGGAGGGTCCGTCGGATAGTCGAACCTCGGATTCAGGAGGAGCAATGTGGTTTTCGTCCTGGCCGTGGAACACTGGACCAGCTCTATACCCTTGGGGGGGTCCTGGAGGGTGTGTGGGAGTTCGCCCAACCAATCTACATGTGTTTTGTGGATTTGGAGAAGGCGTTCGACCGCGTCCCTCGGGGGGCCCTGTGGGGGGTACTCTGGGAGTATGGGGTACCAGGCCCCTTGATACGGGCTGTTAGGTCCCTGTACGACCAGTGTCAGAGCTTAGTCCGCATTGCCGGCAGTAAGTCGGGCTCGTTTCCGGTGAGAGTTGGACTCCGCCAAGGCTGCCCTTTGTCACCGATTCTGTTCATAACTTTTATGGACAGAATTTCTAGGTGCAGCCAAGGTGGTGAGGGGATCCGTTTTGGTGGCCTAAGGATCAGGTCTCTGCTTTTTGCAGATGATGTGGTCCTGTTGGCTTCGTCAGAACGTGATCTCCGGCTTTCGCTGGAGCAGTTCGCAGCCGAGTGTGAAGCAGCTGGGATGAGAATCAGCTCCTCTAAATCCGAGACCATGGTCTTGAGTCGGAAAAGGGTAGAATGCCTTCTCCAGGTCAGGGACGAGGTCCTGCCCCAAGTGGAGGAGTTTAAGTATCTCGGGGTCGTGTTCACGAGTGAGGGAAGGGTGGAGCTTGAGATCGATAGGCGGATTGGTGCTGCGTCTGCAGTGATGCGGGCGTTGTACCGGTTTGTCGTGGTGAAGAGAGAGCTGAGCCGAAAGGCGAAGCTCTCGATTTATCGGTCGATCTACGTTCCTACCCTCACCTATGGTCACGAGCTTTGGGTAGAGACCGAAAGAACGAGATCGCGAATACAAGCGGCCGAAATGAGTTTTCTCCGCAGGGTGGCTGGGCTCTCCCTTAGAGATAGGGTGAGAAGCTCGGTCATCCGGGAGGGGCTCGGAGTAGACCCACTGCTCCTCCACATCGAGAGGAGCCAGTTGAGGTGGCTCGGGCATCTGGTTAGGATGCCTCCTGGACGCCTCCCTGGTGAAGAGACCCAAAGGAAGACCCAGGACACGCTGGAGGGACTATACCTCTCAGCTGGCCAGGGAACGCCTTGGGATTCCCCCGGAGGAGCTGGCCCAAGTGGCTGGGGAGAGGGAAGTCTGGGCCTCCCTCCTTAAGCTGCTGCCCTCGCGACCCGACTCCGGATAAGCGGATGAAAATTGATGGATGGGATGTTTGTTATTCAAACTAACCGACTACAGCAGCGGTGTACCTATTTTCTTCTTCTTCTTCTTCTTCTTAGTTGAATTGGCAGGCTCCACGCTTCCCAGGCGTACTGCTGCCCTCTGCTGTTTCAGGTTAAGTCAAAGTGCAAACGCCGAGCTCGTATGTCCCTACATAGCCACCGTATTTTAAGATGGCACATAACCATGGAGCTCATTTTTAATACAGGTTATGTATTAAAAATGTAAAATTCCAAGCTGAGAGGAATATTTAGAATAGATATTTCTGAGAAATATAAAGGACAGAGTGGAATACACAGAATTTAATAGTAAACAAGTAAAAATATTACACACTCAGTGCGTTTACATGGGCAGTATCAACATCTAAGTCGATCCTGGTCGAACTTATGATAATAAGCTGCGAGTCTTTATCCTCGTTTACATGCGCTTTAGAAAACCGACCTCTCAAATGGAGTTTGTTCCAATCTGGTACAGTATTCTTATTTGCCTTTGGTTTTAATATTTTACAAGGGTTTGTTGGCTTTTAAATTTCATTTTTATTCATTTTTATTACTATTATTGTTGTGCAGCACTTTGGGGCAACGATGTTACCATTTAAATGTGCTATAGAAATAAAGTTTGACTTGACATGCGCCCTTTCATGTCGGGCATTGTTCCGGTTAGCTTGTAGCAACACAACTTGTAAACAAACGCTGGCGGGAGTAAATGAGACGGAATTAAAACAGGATATGCACCGCGGATGAAAGAATGGACAACAACAACGCTGCAGCACAGCTTATTGGTACGTACTGCGCTGTTAGATGTTGTTACACGTGTTACGCGGTGATATTATCAGACGAGCGCTACTGCGGCCACGTCACTTCCGGAGCGCGAGCGTCTAGTCAGTTCAGCTCAGCTGACCCGTTTACATGCAGAAGGAAGTCAGATATCTACCGCATTATCTGGGTGTCTCAGCCCGATTAGAAGAAGTTCACTTTCAGCCAGACTAACGTGTTTACATGCATTTAAAAAAAACGATGTTAGTCTTTTTAGGGCAAAAGTTCGGTTTTCTGATGTGCATGTAAACGCACTGACTGTGGCTTTAATGTAGCTACAGAATTCCAAACTCTGGAACACTCTGCCCCTCCATGTGCGTTTGGCTCCCTCGGTCAGCAGGTTCAAGTCGGCACTTAAAACTCACTTTTTCAGCCTTGCCTTCCCTCCATGACAATTTAAGTCCAGCACTAGTTTTACTTTTCTTAATTTAGTTTTTATGATTCAGTGCTCACTTTTTAACACCTTGCACTATCTTGTAGCTTTTTTGATTTTATTTGTGACATTTTAATTGGTTTTTATCACTTGCTGCATTACTTTTTACTTTTGATAGTGCTGTTACCTTTTACTTGTTCTCTTAGTCTGTTAGTTTTTAGTAGGAATTTTTATATTTTGTGCTATGTTTTTGTGTTTTACCTAATTTCCATGCTTTCATTATGTTTTGTTGATATGTTCGAGCATTTGGCTCTTTTATGTACAGCACTTTGGTTAGCTGCCATGCTATTTTTAAAGGGTGCTTTATAGTGATGCGCGGGCTGTCTTACAACCCGCGGGTCGGGTTGGGTCGTCGGGTCAATAAATTATTAATTCAGTGCGGTGCTGTTTGGGGCGGGTTCATCAAATATATTGTAGCGTTTCGCTCAACGCTAAAGAATAAGCGAGCCGTTAATGCACTTTCGTCTTTTTTTATTATTTTTTTAACTCTCTCATTACTGTTGGCCGTAACGACGCCGTACAACACTCCAACCAGGCTCTCTCTCTCACACTCCCCGCTCCCCCAGTCCTTCCGGCCCCGCCCCCTCACACTCACTCATTCAATCCGCTCTCACAATGCTTGAACAGCAAGAAAGGAACACTCATATAACATTTCCTAAAAGTACAAGAACGCTACAATATATATTATATAGATATGCACACTGAAGATAAAGACATTAATCAATGCTTAATTTTGTAAAACATAATATTTAAGACAGTTTTTTAAACACGGTCATGTTTTAAAACGTTATAACGTCAGATAACCGTTGACCCTATGACGTAGGCACGTAGAAAGCGGCAGCAAAGTGCGCTCCAAGCAGGTGGCAGGCAGCCACATCAACAAAACGAAGATATTTTGGATAAAATTCGTTCGGGAGTTTACATTCTTAAAAGAAAGGAGGGACAAACTAATTGCGTGTTTGGGGAAGATTCAGCGAGGTAAGAAGCTCAATATTATAACGTGTTTTTAATGAGGCGGGGCGGGGCGGGTTGTAAAACTAGACAAAGTGCGGTTTGGTGCGGGTCAGACTTTTTGAAATCTGCGGTACCCGCGGGTTGAAAAAAACTAACTCGCGCATCACTAGTGCTTTATAAATAAATTGGTATGGTACAGAAATCTGAGCTGAGTTTTTATTTTTAAAATTGTACTTTCACATTTTTTATGCATGTCTAAGAAATAAATCTGGAGCTAGTTATTCACCTTAATCGCAAAAATAATAAAAGTTAAATAATCATTATTATTAACGTTTTTATCTTATGTAGACAACTTGAAAAACAATCTTGAAGTGAAAAATGACTTGTATGAACAAAGCTTTCCCTGTTCAACTTTGGCCATGAGGAGGATTTTCTACCAGATACTTTCAAATTAAAGGATCACTGTAAAACCATTTCTTAAATGTTATTTCTGATTATAATCGGTCACTCTGGGTTATTCTTGCAGGCTGAACATGAAAATACACCTATCTCCTGCATTAGCTTCTGATAAAAAATAGACAGTGAAACTCTAGGATTAGAAAAGCCTCACTTAACGTTTATGGACTCACCCATCTTGACTCACAACGGGGAAGGCTGTTATTAGTTTAGCGTCCTGGAAACAGCAGATAACATCTCAGCTAGTAGATGCTAACCATTAGCATTAGCAACTCCACCACACAGCAGAACTCCTCCAGGCTTGTGTTATTTGTGGAGATAAAACATGAATGTTGCAAGTCAGTGGTAGAGTCGTGTTGCTGTTATCCAATCTGAGGCGAAATGTCCAAATATCAGGAAATAAGACTCTAAAACCTGCCGTCTGAAGCTCAGCTCTGATGTGGCTCACTTCTAGTTCCTGAAAATGGTGCACCAGAGCTTTGTTTCACCAGAGTATGACTTACAAGGCATTCTAGAGACTACTGCAAATGTATTGATTAAATGAGTGAACCACAGCTTTAAAGGATGCTGCTGAATGATACATCCCACTTTTGTTATTAAGGCCAGTCAAAAACATGCATCAACTACTGCTGCACCCAGTCTGGTACATTATCCAAAAGAAATCAAACTGTGGAGTGCTTGTAGAAAAATGCATGAACTAAAACCTGAATGACATTATTTTGGCGCTTTCCAGGAAGTATAGAAACCTGGCCACTCAGACTGAAAGCATTGTGATGTGATCCAAAGGGGTTCGAATGACTTTCACCAGCACGTTGTGATGTGAGGAATAGCTTGTTGTTAGATGGCTTTTATTAACATTATGTGTTTCCCACAAAATGTGACTTTAATACGTGATGCTAATTTATTACCGTGGCTGTGTTTAATGCAGAAGTAATAATTAAACAAACTAATTTCCTCATTCATGATGCTGCTGCTGATAGTGAACTCATCAGTCATGATTCTGCTCTTGTCTTTTTACTGCAAACAAGGCCAAGTGACTAATTTTCCCTACAAGTGTTCAAGCGAACCCCTCACAAAAAGAAAGTAGGCCCATCCCATCTCCTGCACCGCTGTGACCCCGATCCTCTCTGGAGTTACACCGCTCCATCCTTTTCTGTGTTGCCATAGTTACCTCTTCTTGGCTATTTTGTAAGGTCACCAGCTCGGCTGAGCTCTTCCCTCGGAGAACGGGCATAACTAATGTCCTGCCGGCTCAGGCCTGATGTAAATAGTCTCAGCTGACAGCCCACTGTACAAATACTCAATTACGTCTGCTTAAAGGAAATGATTTGTTGTAACAGTGAGCACTCAACTTGTGCAACATAAGTGTTGCCAGGGAAATGGCGGCTGATTGCACAGGCTGGAATTAGGTATTGATCAGAGGGGGGGGGGCAGGCGCCAGTAGGGGACTGGAAGGGATCTGCCGCTACGATTTACAGGGGGTGGGGGTGGAGGTAAACCTGCGCACTTCGCCCCAGCAGAAAGAGCTGGAAACCCCTCAGGAACCAATTTACACAGTGCTACAGTGCAACATCTACAGCAGTCAATAATGGAAATCTGATGCCCCCTCTGCCATCAATGTGACCGCACCTCTCCCTCTCATTAGAGCACCTTGAAAGTTCTAGGCCAATCCATAGACACAAAAGATTTCCAATTGTGGAGGGATATTTTGACTCTGCTATTCTCTATGTAATTACACTTCTAAGTAAACTTGCAGATTTGAAAAGATCTCCTTTTTTGTAGATTAAAGAAAAAAATTAAATGTGTTTTATCTATTTATTTATTAATATACATGATTTTTCATTTTATTTTATATTATATCTTCATTTTGTTTTGTTTTGTTTCTTTAAATTATGTTTCAATTTTAATGTTTTTGTGAAGCACTTTGTGATTTTTTTCTGTCAAAGGTGCAATAAAAATAAACTTCACTTACTACTTTTGTCATTTTTTATTTTATTATATTTTTATTTTGAACAAAATTAAAATAAAATTGAATTCACATCTACAACTCAACACAGGTTACTGACTTGATTACATACATCCTTAAAAATACATATTGTGCATGAAGCTTAGAATATTGTGTGTGTGTGTGTGTGTGCGTGCGTGCGTGCGTGTGTGTGTGTGCGTGAGCGAGCGTGCGTGTGTGTGTGCGTGCGTGCGTGAGCGTGTGTGTGAGCGTGTGTGCGTGCGTGCGTGTGTGTGTGTGTATATTTATATAGGACAGCCGTTGTGGTTGATAGCAACACCAAGTGATGCAACATCAGGAAAAAGGAACAGGAGAAACTAGAGAAGTACCAGGGCCTCAAAGAATAACTTGAGAAAGCCTGGAGAGTGAAGACATCGGTGGTACCCGTGGTCATCGGGGCACTCGGGGCAGTGACCCCCAAACTGGAGGAGTGGCTAAAGCAGATCCCAGGAAACACATCAGACAGCTCAGTCCAGAAAAGTGCAGTTCTAGGATCAGCTGAGATACTGAAGAACCCTCAAGCTCCCAGGCCTCCAGTAGTCAAGCTGCACCTCTAATAAAAACCTCAGAATCTTGGCTACAAGACTATGTAAACCTTTTTTATGTGCTCCAAACACAAATAAAACTACAATCAAAGGAGTGATCAGAAATCCCTCTTCATGTGTGTTTTTGCCTTCATTTCTGTCTCTAATGATGCTAAATCAAATCAGATTGTACACACTTTCTATCCACCCATTATGAAGATGAAGATGATGATGATGATTATTATTTTAAAGACAATACCATAATCAAAATGTACTTAACTCATTCACTGCCAAAGACGACTTTAGTCGTCATTTCCCTTTTTTTACAGGGCGGGCGTCGGAGCGAGCCCCCGCACCGTGAGAACAAACATCACGTGTCTAAAGCGGATGTTCATCCGTGTATGTCACACATCACGTGATCAGGAAGCGGAAAATCAATGGATTACGAGTTTGCTTTGGGCCGCTGCTGTGAAAAAAACAATGCGCCAACCGGAAATGCTTCTGGAGCGGCGGTTGGGCACCAGATTGTGAACGAACGGATAACGCTAGAAATACGGTGATTCTTCCTGATGTAAGAAGTGAGTCTACTCTTTCTTTTGGTAGTTTTGGCGTTTACATGATCATAGAGCATAATGTTCTGTGACTCTTCAAAAAACAGTAAAAACGCTCAAAAACGCTGGCAGTCAGGGGCTTTCTGATCAGAAAACGGCTGGCAGTGAATGAGTTAACTTCACCAGCATGATTGACAGTTATGCGGACCAATGGTTTAGATCACATGTGTCAGACTCAAGGCCCGCGGGCCACATCATTTTAGTTAAAATAGTATCGTACTTTCAGATCTGTCCTATTTTTGCCAGTGATATACATATATTTTTTAAATTGTTTTGAATTGAAATACAATTTAAAAGCTTTTTTTTTTTTTTAGAAATTAAAAGAGCTTGAGTTTACAATAATAATGTCCAGTATGTGTACTTGTCTGTACTTGTGTACTCCCGTCCTTGTGAAACGTCATCAACGATGGTCCAAGTACTGTTCCAATCCTAAGTACATATAATGGCAAGTTCGCTCAAAGTTCCCGGATATGTTCTTGCTCCGCCCATTGTATCGAGGATGCGCTGATGCGTCCTTCTGCGGACTTGGGACAGCAAAGTTTCCCATAATGCATTGCGCCGCTAACCGTTATACTCCGAACGGCAGAGGAGAAAGCTTATAACTGTTGTGTTTTATATCACAAATACAAATAAATCAATATAAAGTTGTCTGTTATTGTAAATAATTGCGTATAACCTGTAAAATTTGCTGTGTATTTGTTTTTTTCTTCTTTCAGACTCTTCACAATCCCTCAAAATGCTAATGAGCTAACCCACTATCAAAATAAAAGCATCATTGCTATGTTTTGATGAAAAAAAACTTTTTTTCTTCATTTAACAGCAGGAAATGCTGATATTTTATCAGTTTTGATGAACAGTGGACCAAATATAATACAAATAATACGTTTTCATTGTTTTTTTGTCATTTAAGGAACAGACTAGACTTTTATTTTTATGTCAGGTCGTTTTTTTTAACCGTAGCAACAAGCAGCGCTTGTTACCGTGAGGCAAAGAAGTACGCTTGTTCCAAATGCCGTCCTCGTTCTCCCGTACTCGGCAGAACAGACTTTCTGGTGTCCTAGGCAAGAACACACTTGTCAAGTACACAAGAGCGTACTAGCGTCCTTGAGGATTGAGAAACGGACTACGTCTTTTGTTTGATTCTCTGTCTCATTATTTTTAATTAAAAAAATTGTTTTCAGGGCAAATTTTCCTGAACGATTAAAATGTGATTAATCAAGATTAATTAATTACAAAGCCTCTAATTAATTAGATACATTTTGTTTAATCGAGTCCCACCCCTCATATATATATATATATATATATATATATATATATATATATATATATATATATATATATATATATATATATATATATGAGGTAAAAGTGGGAAACACCCCCTAAGGAGGTGGAGAACGAGCGAGCTAAGTTTCTGTGGGATTTCCAGATCCAGACATACAGAACGGTGACGGCGAACCAACTGGACATTATGGTGGTGGACCAACAGAGGACAGCTGTTGAGGTTGATGTGGCAATACCAAGTTATGGCAACATCAGGAAAAAGGAACACGAGAAACTAGAGAAGTACCAGGGCCTCAAACTATGCAAGCTGCACTCAAATATCTGTTTATTTATATTTTCACAAAAATGTTTCTTCAACAGCTCAAATGTGACATTTCCCCTTACATTTTGATGAAAACAGAAAAGGAAATCTGATGTAAAAGTTTTCTGTTTGCAGAGCTACCTGGAACCAGCTTGCTGCAGAGGATTCAAACAGAATTTTACAAAATGCGTCTTTTTATTTCTGGACAGATGTGAATTGATGAAACAGTAATGCAGCTCAGTCTTAATGTATCTAATCACAATGTGGACAGGGAGAAACTCCCCCTCCTGGCAGTGCTGTGTAATGCTGTGTGTGAGGTAACGCGCTGTGACATCTGAGAATGTTTAACCCTCATTGTAGCCAAACTAAACATTAAACTTCTGTGCAACAAAAGATAGATCTCCTCTTACGGTGCACAGACCCGGGAACACGTCACCCACTTGTCTCATAACAAAAATCGATGAAAGAATACATTTGATATAATTTGATAAATGCACATTAAAGTAAAACCTCAAAGGCAACAGACGTGGACAGCTTAATAGGATCCAGCTATCAGCCGGAGTGAATTCCAGGACTGCGATGTAATGGAAACACTGCTGGTCTGATCTCTCCAAAGCTCTCCTGCTGAAGCTGAAAGGTTTGTAATCACAGGGGTGTTATGGGTCAGAGGATTCACTGATGTTAAATAAATACACATAATGCAGGAAGGTTATGGGACAATCATCACCAAAGCAACGACAGCTTTTATAAACTTCGATTTAACCCCTGTAGAGGTTTGCTTTTATCTGACACAGACTGAACCGTTTCATGACATAACCTGCAACTCTGTGATGATGTATCTGAAGTGAGATGGGAGGTGGCACTGATTAGAATTCATAACTTTGTGTCCAGTTTTTCAGAATCTAATCTACAAGGCGGCGCAGAGACAAAAAGTCTTCTGTGGACGTTTGTTTGTGTGTCTCCATCTGAATGCCGAGGCATCGATTCATTTTCCTCTGTTTGCATTGTAATATTACACATTTGCTGGCGCTGCCAGTTTAATATGTTGTACATCTTTTTTTTTTTTTTGCCTGATGCCTTATTGTGGATTCAATGTCATCTCTTTGTTGTCTCAAAATGCAATCAATGAAGGTCTTCCTACCCCATCCACTGAAAGTCAAACCCAACCTATCTGGGGCCACGCTGAGCTCTTCTGTCAAATCGACGAATCAGGCCCATATTTCTTGGAGTCATGTTGTGCAAGTCCTCACTCCAGTTTGTGTGCGCTCTCGCACCTAATATACAAAGTATCTATTGAAATATGCATGAGAGCCATGATGCCTGCACTAAAAATACACTCAAATAGGGAATACATTGACAGCTCTGTTATTGAGCTCTCCTTGAGCTTTCTCTGTCACGGCAGCCACAGATCGCTCTCAGGGCTCATGTATTATCAAAAACATGCACCGCCTCTCGCATCATTCTCCCTGACACCATTCTCCGCTCACAGTCACAACCACTCTTCTTTTTCTTAGTCGTTGAAACATTTAATACTCGCTGTTTCATTAGGGTACTATAGAATCATTAAAGGTCTTTAAAGCTGGGGTAGGGCTGAACGATTTTAGGAAAAGACTGAATTGCAATTTTTCTAGGAGAAATTGCAATTTCAGGTCGATTCTTCCAATCAAAGTTCAACACATTATTCACAATATACCATAAAAACTTTAGAAGTTATTATTTTTATCCCATTATTATCTATTTTAATCTTTTTTATTTTTTCATGTGCTTGTGAAGCGACTTGTGATTTTTATCCAGAGAGGTGTTTTAAAAAATATTTTCTTATTTTACACTAACTATGCAAGGAGGAAAACTGAAGGTAAAAATCGCTTTCAAATCTATTTATTAACAAAAAAAAACGCATACAGTTTTCCCTGCATTATTTTACCAAGGTGGGCTTAAATGCATTAAATATGTGACTATCTGACCCTGTTCTGTGACATAAAGTAGGCAATCTTTCATAATTTATATTTTCCCTAAGTCGCTCACATGGCCTCTACAGCAAAACGAATCATTTAGCCCAGAGCGTTGACCAGTAGATTTACGTATCCACCAGAGGGAGCTGTCAATCAGAGGGTGACACGTCTCAGTCAGCTTAGCACACCAACGAAGAAGGAGCTGGAGGTTTGCAATTGAGCAACCAAAACAAGTACCAAAGTTATTACTTTTACTTCTCAAAGAAAATTTAAACAATTCAAAAATCTTTATGCAAAACGTGTTTATGACAGTCGAGTAGAATTTACATTGAAGACATGTTTAAAATTGAGAGCTTTGTGGTCTGCAAGGGTTCAAAACTGATGAAGACGTGGCAAAGTTTAAATACTAAATCATTTAATGTATTTTAGAGAACTGTAAACAATATTTTATATAAATAACCAAAATAACAGTGCAGATTATTGCTGAATTTACCATACGCTAATATGATGCTAGCTTGAATGCTAACTTGACCTACATATATGATAAATGACCTGAACTTGTATAGCACCTTTCAGAGTCAGAGGACTCCAAAGCGCTTTACATTACAGTGTATGTTTCATCCATTCACACACACATTCACATGCTGGTGATGATGAGCTACAGTGTAGCCACAGCTGCCCTGGGGCGCACTGACAGTGGCAAGGCTGCTGAGCAGAGGCGCCATCGGTCCCTCCAACCACCCTCAGCAGGGCCCAAGGACACAACAACAATGACAGACTGAGCAGGACGCGAACCTGCAACCTTCCAATTGCAAGGCAGCCACTTAACCCCTCTGCCACCATCGCCCCAAGTCTGTAAACATAAAAGCTAAGTCTGGAAGAGGAGGGAGGGGACCGAAATTCATCTTTTGTGTATTGAAGCAAATGATTAGCGTAGCGTTCAACCTTACGCTACATCAGACTGTCGTTTTAGCTCTCTTTGTTGACCCCGCTCTCCCTGCTCGATATGAGGCGTAGCTTTCAGCTGTTCAAATTTCAAAACCTCCACCTCCTCCTCTCCTTGACAGCACTCTACGGACTTCAGCTTCAAAAGCACTAAATAATGCTGAGCAGGAAGCCACAGCAAGAGTAATATCGCTACACCAGCCATGGCTTATCTCTACACCTTTAAAGCTGTAGTCGATTAAACCAATTAGAACAATGAAGTTCATGCAAACTGTTCCACCATTAGAGCAAAGAGGAGTATAACAGCTTGAAAAATAATATCTACATGCACATTTGTTTTGAGGACGTGGCAGCATCTTCTGGACTGGAGGAATGACAAACAAATAATCATATGTAAAGAAAATATTTTACCCAAAGTGGCTTCATCATTTTCAGCTATTTGCATAAATCTGGGATTATTTAACCAAAAACCAGCAGCAGGTGAAGGAAAAATGTAGCTAACTGCACATCTTTCAGCAACATTTAGCGCTTGAATCATCTCAACATTGTTTAAAACTGCCACTCAGCAGCTTTTATTGCATATTGAGAAACTAAACTATTAAATTAGCCACTTTCATCTTCAGAACATAAATATATGAGATTTAAATTAGAATTAGATGGTAAATGTACTTTTTATGCTAAAAAATAATCTTACAGAACCACATTGAGATCAACCACGGAGGACAAAGGTGATGTTTAATAATACACATGGGACTAGCCCTGAGTCAACATGTGTGTTAAGGTGCGGTTTAACCAACCATGTTTAAACTGCTTCCCAGAATTATTCCTGTAATATAGTCAAGGTTTCATTTTTACTGCCATAAAGGTTTTAAAGGTTTTATGCAACATTGGCTGCTCTGTTCGACCATAAAGGACATTAAAGGGGACAGATTCCCCAACATGCATAAACAGACACGTTTTATTTCACAAAATATCACATAAAAGCAGAACTTATATTCCACAACTCTTTATGGGATTAAAAACACTTTCTCAACATTATCACAGCTCTGTAAACTGCTCCGCTGTAAAGTCTGCTCTGTCAAAAGTTTCTGTATTTTAGAGTTTGGACTGCGGGGCCAAACTGGTAGGCAGCGGTACCAGCTACACCTCTGTAATTGGGCAGAATTTAGAAAGGTGCAACAAAATACTTTCTTGTAACTTTAATAAGAACCAGAGTCCACGGCTCCAGGTTGCTGCTCCCAAGGTGCTGGTCTGAGTTAGCCAACATTTATCACATAAACATCTAACAACGCTCCTGCTAAAGCAGACAAATGCCTTCCTGCTCCACAACCCCTTCCACAGCCATCAGAATCAGGGCAACAGATCCAGTTTTAATAGTTATCTATGGACTCTCTCGCATGTAATGAACACCCACATTTATTTCTCTGCCTTCCTCCCGATGAGGGTAAGTGGATCAATTAGTGAAGACTACAAGTTCAGCATCTTTACACATAGTATCAATTGTTAAGTTGAGCAACAGCAGGTCCCAGGATTATCTCCAATCTGTACCTCCCCCTTATTCCCACCCCCACCCCGTTCTCTCTCCCCCAGATTTAAAGCTAGCCTCATTACAAATGATCCACTGATACACACAACCTTGGCACACACCTGAGTGCTAATGGTCCACAGATTGATTTTTAATTAGTAACACTTTTGGATGGTGGCCAACTCAAATGGACTTTTATGAAAAACGAATCACCTTTTTAGTGTCAAAAGGTCAAAGTGTTGTGTTTAGAGCTTTAAATGAATAAAATGCAATTCAAAGATTTGTATGAGCTGTTCCACTGTGAGATATATATATATATATATATATATATCGAGGAAATGAACACATTTATCACCACAAATGTGACATGGGAGTTTTTAAAGTTCTGTGCAGAGAGGATGAAGCCGATGAAAAATGGGTCAGGTCAGATATTATCTCAGGATTGGTTTAAAACTTTGGGCCAACTAAACGTCAGTCCACGTTAAACATGTTTTGGGCTGGACGAGCCCAGGAGTGTGCACCCTGAGAGCTTGGCTTGGTTTCATTAAAGTGCACATAGCTTCTATGATGTGTTTTTTTTCCTAAAATCTGTAGAAATCTTTTTATTTTAGTTTATTTATCCACATTTTTTAACAAATTGATCACTAGCTACGTTTACATGCGCCAAATTTCCCCAATCCGATTCAAATCTAGGTTGATCGGAAATCCCAAATCTCTGTTTACATGGACACTAACTGGAATGATCCGATCACGCCACAATGCCCGCACCATAGATTGCGCATGCGCAGACTTGTCTTTCCTGGAAGAGAAATTGTAAACAAACGCCATCTCGTCCGCACGTCTTTTCTCTTGCATTTTATTTGCTTATTCTCTAGCTTCGGTGAATTTCCGCTTCCTGCATCTTTAGATACACTTGAGTGTATAACTCGGCATTTTTAGCCGTTCGGCCATCGAGACGTTCAGTAATATTGAGCTCCCGTAGTGTTTCAGTCAGCAACAGACCACTTCTGTTTACGGCCCACCATGTTTTCGATCTGTCCTGAGCATGCGCAGAGGCAAAAAGAGGTCACGCTGCAGCTGCACACATGCGCAGTGGGCATTATTATACCCCAACGATCCGAATGGCTGTGTACATGGACACCAATCGGATTGACGATCGGACAAAACCACCTCTCTCAATCGGAATGAAATTTCATTCGGATCAGGCCGAATCGGATCAGAATATTCTGATTGACATGTTTACATGAAGAATTTTTGATTGAAAAAAAAACAACTTTAGACAAATCGGAGCAACTCAGACCCATAGGAAACGGGTCATACTTGCTTGTATGACCCTGCGTCCCAGAGTGCTTTGCGACGTTACATCACAATCTATTTTTAGCTACTGTAGAAAGCTCTATTATATGTAAATAAGAAAAAAATTGACCCCTCTCAGAGTTGTCATGATGGTGACCTTGACCTATTAAACCTAAAATGTTTTTTTTTTGTACTAGACTGTAAACATGTTTATTTCTGCTGTGAAGTTGGCATTTTTATCATGGGAGTCAATGGGAACTTGCTCCTTTCCTTTCTGAAGCCAGCCCCTAGTGGATGAGGGAGGAACTGCTATTTTTGTCACTTCTGTGAAGGCTTCACTTTTGGCAGGTGGAGTTTCCACCTGGAGTTAGAACCTTTACCTCCCACTAAGAGCGTTTCAGATTTTTAATCTGAGCTGTGCAGGAAAAATTCCCAGAATTGTGTTATGTTTCTGGGCCTGTTTCTCCAGCTTGCCATGACCCTAAACAGGATTTATTAGATGCATTTTTAACAAAGCGCGTGAAAGAATGATTATTTAGTTTTATAATGTTAATAGAAAGTTCCTTCTGCATTTTCAACAGACAAACAGAATCTAGGAGGACTCTCCATCTCATGAAAGACCGCCATTCTTCCTCTGATATGATCTTTCCTTTAGTTTTTCAATGTGACCGAATTGGTAAAAGCAGATGTGATTGATCTCCATGTCCAAAGTCTTCAGGGGCTCTTTCTTATGCTCTGACACGCATGAGCAGTCAATTTAACTGCCTCAACAAAATGAAGCTATAGAAAGCACAACAAGTCACATATTTACATAAAAAGTAATTGTTTGCTGAAAATTTATTTCAATGTAGCTGTAGAGAAAAATGTGATTTTTTTGTGTAAAAAAATATCTTGCACCAAATAAAAAATGTAGCACTAGCAGCTAAAAGGCTAAAATTCCTGTTTGAAGCACTTTATAAAGACAATGTTTTAATTCTGCTTTTGTTTGCTAACATCAGCTGATGCAAAGGCCTGAAGGTTTCTACAGTCAGCGATCATGTTTCTCCAGCAGATCATCATGTAGATGGTTTTTGAATCATTTCTGTGCTGTAATGGTGTCTGGGGGTGTTGTCAAAACTGTCTGCACACAATGTTAGCTATTGTGTGTGTGCTAGGGTGACAATGTGTCCGAGCAGTGACGTAAATCTTGTGTCATTCGGGGAAAATTTCTGCAAATATCTCATAAAAATGGCTTAAAATGGAGCATATTTTGCAAAACTTTTAAGGGAATAGTCACAAGTTTATTGTTGCTCTCTCTTTCACACACACACACACACACACTCTCTCTCTCTCTCTCTCTAAAGCATCTGACCTAACAATTCACTCAACAGTAATTTATTGGTGTGATCCATCATTATCATGTTTTATTATGGCCACCACTGGAGATATAATTCACAAATAGGCACACGTTGTAAAGATGACAGTGAGGGAGAGGGATGTCCTTTACCTTCGTCCTCTGCCAGGAGCCTTCAGGAGTCTCTGAGGCCCTGAAATTCAGGAGACCTGAGTCTGGAGCAGGCGAGGGAAGCTGGGGACCTGGGGAACCGGAGCCTGCCCTGTTAGCCCACTACTTTGTGGGCCAGCAGGACCCCCATTAAGTGCCAAAGAGTGGGAAAAAGACAGATAGAACACAGCAGAGCGGCAGTGTAGCTGTGTCTGTGCCATGTCACATGACCACCTTTGTATTCAGTGGCCATAACTCACTGCTGGTACACAGGAATTGATCCCAGGCTGGACACTCCCAGGAGGAGTCCTGGCACTCAGCAGAGTTTGATCCTTTGGATTAATTCAATAGGGATTCCAGGCCTTTGTCTCCAGCCAAACACTTAACATCCCCTGAATTTGTATCCAGCAAAGGTTGAGTCCCATGTTTATTTGGGTAATGAATTGCTGTAATTAATGCACGTATTGATTCCTCTTCAGTGTCTCCTACAAAGGCCAGTCCGATTTCTAATTTAAAGGGAATAGGAGCGTTAGCCAAAGGATGAAGAAGGGGAGGAGAGGCTGGTATAGGCAAAACAATGTGCTCGTGGGTTGAGAGTGTAATTATTCAATGAATCACACTTGAATACTTTCATTTAATTTCTTTAGGATGTGGGTTTGTTTCGTGGATCATCTTTATTTTCCCACCTGTGCTGTGATAAAAATGTAAATCCTTGGAGGACAACTGAGAGACGATTGAGGACATTTGCCAAATGGCACCTCAGAGCTCAGGCTAATACCGCTGATGCAATTTCCTCACACAAACAAGCAAGCACGCATAATCCCCTGGAATTATGACTACATTAACCTGCATTCTAAAATGTTCCTGTATGAAGTTTTCCTGTTTGCACACTGTAATTTCTGTTGAAACTAAAACTGCAGCGTTGCTGTGTTGGTCTGTTTCTTTGATCTGGGACCTCTGTGTGGCTCCTTTAAACGCTGCTCGTGTCCTTCCCCTTGCCGTGAGGCTGTGTGGCTGTGCCCTGTGTAAACACCTGGTCACCGCTGCTGTGAAACGTCTGACCACAGAACAATAGACAGCCAGCTGGCCCATCTATTATTGTATGTTGAGCTTCACCTCAAGCCTTTACGTCCCCCCTACCCCTCCCTCCTGTGAGTAATTACACAAAAATGAGCCTTTGACCTTTGATGATCATCGGAAGAAAAAGAAACTTTAAGGGTAATATTGTCAATGTGTGTGTATTGATCACAACTGTAATTACATCTAAATACCTTCACAATCGAGTGGTGTTTTCTGTTGGAAAGAGGTCATTAATTACAACACAAGAAACAGATATCATTACTCTCATCAGGAAAGAGATTTATTCTGACTCAGCTGTAGGTGTGATCTTCAGATTGGTTTTATATTTAAAGGTACAGTGATCATAAAACAGTCTAATGTCTTAATCTTGTTGGCAGGAAGGGTACATTGAAACAGATGTCCTTCACGGCCGGCTGGGGGGTTGTCAGTTTTTTCCTTTCCAAAGGGCCAAAGAGGGACGTAGTCTTTATTTACAATCTGTGAGCCCGCGGGGCTGCCGAGTCCGTGACAGCTAATGCTGCAGCGCCGGTGTAGGTACCAGATCTGCTCAGGTCCTGCGCCTGCTGATGATGTCACACTATGCCAAATCTACTCGGCTTTCACACATCAGTTTATGGAAAGAGTTTAGCAGTTTTGTCAATAAATTCTTGTTTCTTACCGCCTAAATGTTTTTTTATAACTGTAACTTGTGAATAAAACATCATATTGTCTTTGTTTTGTAAAGAATGTGAAACTACATAAAACCAACAGCGGACTGCCAAAAAGCTCAACAGTTGTTATATGTGAACATTTTTAAATGTGTTTACATAGCAGCCATTCCCGTTTGTATAAATGTGGAATTCTTCTGTATATTTCGTTAGTTCTTATGAACATAAATCCATTCATTCATTCAAAATGTTGTTTGCTATTTGTTCAATAAAGTTCTTTTATTTTTATTTTGCCCCATTTCATCAAAATCAAGAGCTGCTGAGGGTCTCCCTTTATCAATTGATATTTTTGCTTTTGTTTTATGTTTCCCTTGGCAATATAAACATATTTACCCCGAAAAGCTTTTGTATTTTGACTACAGGACTACAACCGCAAGTTTGTTCGGAACAATCAAAATCTTCAGTGTCAACGTGCTAACATAGCTTTTACGAACCTGGTATTGTAACTTCCATAAGTCCTACGTTCAGCCAATCATCGTCATCCTCAGACGCAGGACCCCGAGCAGATCCGGTGCCTACACCGGCATTTGTAATTCGACACCGGCCAGCAAAACACAGCAGCATTTGGTAAAGGTCCTGAGCCAGTAACAGGAGCGACCCAGAAGTTATTTCTTGTAACCCTAAGAAGCCACGGCATATTTTTGTTTTACTCTAATATAAAGAAGGATAGACGCTAACGCTGAGCTAACAATACTGACGGTGAATTAGAAACAAATAGTTGGCTCTAAAACATCTCAAGCTATTCTTTTTTTTCAATTACCAACAATTCAATATTACAGTGAAATGTATTTGTCTAATTATCAAGTTACTGTGACTCGTCTTAGCTCGTCATCTAGAATCTTCTGGTACTGATCCGTAACCGACAGCGGCCATCAAACTCACGGAACGGCAGTGAGAGTCACTTGTGTGTTTTGAAAATGGACTGCAGTACCCAGATTTGACCACAGGATGTCATTCTTACTTCATTCTTATGTACTTTAATAGAATCTTAAAGTCATCAATAAGATAATGTGACTAAATCCTAGCCAGCAGTTCAGTCTATTGCTTGGTTTTCACCATTCACACCAGCGATCATGATGAATAATGGTTCATCCCAACATCTGAGTTTTCTTAAGCGCCTGTGGCATGCTTTATTAAAGACAAAATAGGTAGAAAACTAATTAAGCTGACCAAACAGGAATGACGGCATGCCCAACTGCCACAGCCAAGTAAGGGCTTGAAAAATGGCTGCACTGCAATTTCAATTAATCAGCTGTATTTTGCTTAATTTTGTTTGACGTTGGCAGAGGAAACGTCCCCCGGGAGTATCTGTCCTTTGACCACTAATGCTTTAGTAATTCTTCCATCAGTGAAACTCATGATTGAAACAATTCAAGTGTGTGCGTTCATTTCAGGGAGGGGTTGTGTGCGAGTACCTGTTTTATTGTGCACAGAGTGACGAGTATGGAGGTTGATTACAAAGCCCACACAACTGAGAGTGGAACCTGATTAACCTTACAGTGACTCCAGAAGCATGTGACCACTGCTGCTTCCTCTCTTCTCCAACCTACAGCCCAGGAAGGAGATGTTGAGCCTAACCTCTGCAGCAGTGATGAATTAACAATAGAACAATTCAATGCCCCGGTAATTACGGAACACTTTGGACAGGGTGACATTTTTCAGCTCGCCACACAGGTTTGCCGGTATTGGTGGCTTTCACCTGGAATGCCGGGGCCCCTTTGCTCTCCCTAACTTTGTTTTCTCTGACGCAGATTAGATCTGCCACCCCATTACAGATTCATTTTCCTAATTTTTCATGTCTGCGCCGCGCCCCATCTGCACAGGGCTGATAATTGTGGGGACCAGCCCTGGTGATTAACATCAGCAGAATTAATTACGCCCGCCATTAAGGCTCCAGGTTGCACACAATGATCAAGAGAAATTAACTTTCTCCCAGGCTCCTAAATCATCTCACCTTCAAGTGGAGTGATGGCAAAGAGACAGGACCCGGAGTCCTGGACCCCGCTCAGCACCTTCTTAACCAAACACCGGGGGGTGCATCATGTCTCTCACCAAAGAGATTAGAGCTGCGGCATGATGGGTATCAATTACACCACCTTATGTGAAGGGATATGAGCGAGAGGTGTCCAGAGTTAGGTGACTAATGGCCCTGGGTTTGAGCCACCCTGCAGCTGTAGACCAGGGAGCTAAATGTTTCTTTGGCCCAAGAGTACCCAACAGATGCTGGGAGCTTCCGTTTACAGGCCAAACACACAGGCAGACGGGCATTTATCTACTGGTGTTGTTCAAAGAGCACCACCTTTAAACTCCTCTCATTTGTGAACACACACCTTTACAATTACAATTATTATTCTCACAGTATGCTGTTTATATATATATATATATATATATATATATATATATATATATATATAGGCACTTCACAACACAGTCATTCATCCATGCACGCACACATTTACACGCTGGTGGTGATGATCTACATTGCAGCCACAGCTGCCCTGGGGCACAGCGTGGTGGGGGCCAGGATCAATCCTACAACCCTCCAATTACTGGACAACTTGCTCTACTTCCTGAGCTACTGCTGCCCCTGACCTCTACTTCACACTGGAAGCATCAGCGTTGCGGAACAGCAGCGGAATGATTTACTCGTGAGTTTTGCCGCGTGCCAGTACACACTGGGAGAATCTGAGCCGTGAAGCAGCTTCTTTTCCACAC
Organism: Aphyosemion australe; assembly: GCA_006937985.1. Lineage (NCBI taxonomy): Eukaryota > Metazoa > Chordata > Actinopteri > Cyprinodontiformes > Nothobranchiidae > Aphyosemion > Aphyosemion australe. Next base: position 140,533 of record SSNS01000032.1, on the reverse strand, counting down.
TCCTCAGTGGACTCACGAGATCACTTCAAAGGTCACGGTTTGTTTGTGCCATCTGCCATTAAACCGAAAAGAAGGAAGTCATGTTTGATATCACTGTCTGATGTCATATATAATGTTGTTCCTTTCCACTGCCAGGATTAAACCCACCGCTGCACTTTTCAAAAGATACAGGGAGTAAATAAGCCGAGAGGTCACACTTATAGACGTAATCTACATAGATATGAAATTGCATCGCTGCAATAGACTTTTATTTTGAAAATTACCGGACATTTTACACTAAAACCGCATGTGATTTCACGTCTAGCCTTATGTTAACTGCGGAAATTGACATCCCAGGAGCGGCTCTCGGAAAAAATAGAACTCGATCCTATCTTTAGCGGCGTGGCGTGCCGCTTCTGGGACGCACCTGGAAATTGCCGCGTCGCAGCTGGTTTGAATCACCCCCACAGACTACAATGGATTCTATTTGAAGCAGCGACGTTCCACCGCCGTTCTGCAACGCTGATGCTTCCAGTGTGCAGTTGGGGTTGCTTGTCCATAAGAAACGTTGCTAACTTTGCATCTGTTCAACACCCGAGCTGAACACAGAGATCTATCCACCGTTGAAAAGCAGATCTAAGTTACATTCTTTGCCTGTCTTTGAGGCGCTTTTGTCAAGTTTAGTCTGGGGGCTTTTCTTCACTTTGTCTGTCTTCCAGTAGAAGCAGGCAGTCGTGGAATCAGTATTTTGTGGCTGTGAAGGCAGTTGTAGCTGCTCCATGATTTTCTGTGACTTTAAAGCTTTGTAAACAAATCAAAGACACAGCTCAGTCTAGGACTTTCACAAACGCCCGCGCACACTCTGTGATTAACATCTATATGTCAGCAGATGTCTAACGCTATTGGCTAATGCTGAGCGGTGGTCAATTCAAATTGCATGGGGCTCTATGAGACGGGAAGCGGCCTTAGCAAAATAAAATGGCCGTATTGCCTACAGTACAGTAATCACTTTTACAGATTTCTAAAAAAATATACATGACTCCTGAAAAGGAGAAACCCCCAGATTTAAGATTAAAGCCATCAGTTTGTCACACACACTGGTGTGTGGTGAAAATTGTCCTCCGCATTTGACCCATCCCCGTGGGGAGCGGTGAGCTGCAGCTGTGGCCGCGCTCGGGAACTATTTGGTGGTTTAACCCCCCAATCCAACCCCTCAGTGCTGAGTGTCAAGCGAGGAGGCATTGGGTCCCATTTTTATCAAGGTCTTTGGTATGACCCGACCGGGAATCGAACCCTGATCTCCCAGTCCCGGGGCGGACACTCTACCACTAGGCCACATTTCTGCTTTAAGAAAAAAATGTATTAAGTTCGAGGCCAGCGTTGTGTATTTTTAGACTGCGTGGTAATTATATACACAGAATATGAGTGCCTGATGTGTTTGTAAGCTATGGTGATGGAGTGGACCCTGTGCCCCGCAGCAGGGAGAACAGTGGTAATGTCAAGAGGAGATAAGCAAATTGCATCTGCATTGTATTGACTTGTCAAGGTTAAGCAGACTGAGTAAGGGGAAAGGAGTGAGGAAAAAACTCTTCATTCTTCTTTAAACACTGAGGTAAGTGCACGCAAGTATGATGAACAAAAGGTAAATGGATCAGGATCTAAGAGTGCTACAACCTGACTCTGTTCTCCATAAAGACTCCTGCTGAGATAGAAATCACGCAGAGCAGACCAGCACACGCGCGTTTGTTTAGGGAGGGCTCGGCTCTCCGCTCTCGTTTAGACTGATTTGATTTAGCTCCACAGGATCTAATTAAGCTCAGACCCAAAGCTCTTCGGAGTTTCAACAGTCATATTGTGAATGTCAGGTTGTGAAAAATTGCCACAAGCGATCAAACCTGTTAATGTGTGTTTTTATTTTATTTTTTTATGAACAGACATCACAATGATGGAATGATAGCTGCCAATAGATGTGTGGCAATAAAAAGCTGACAATTGTCATGCACGAGGATGGGATAAATTTTAACGAGGGTGAGTGCAGAACAGGGCTGTAAAAATGATAACAAAAACAGTAACAATAATGAGTCTGCCAAGTTTACTTGGGCAAAAGTGCAAAATGGTGAGAAAATAAAACAGTGCCTGCACAGCCTGAGGTTTATCCCATGGTGATTGTCACAGTGCCTCCTTTTCCCCTCTAATTAGCTGTGGCAGCTTTGCTTGAATTTGGTGTATAATCCCCTGGATGAAGTGCAGTCAGCATCTTTTCCTTTTCCTAAAGCATGAGAGGTGCAGTATCATCAACTCTATCTTCTCTCCAACACCGCCTCTGGATGATTTAATAAGGTTAAAAGACTAGTCAGCAATTACCCCCTGCTCAGCGGAGGAAAACTCTAAAACACAATTACATTACAGCTGTAGATAAATGCCAGACACCACATCCACACACAGTGTGGCTACCTCTGCTTTTAAACAGCTTTCTAGCTGTTGTTCAAAATGCCTTAATGGTTGAAGATTTCTGTTAACAACTCATGTAATTTTTAAATCCCGGAGTGTCTCTGTCTCACAGCCTTGTAACGGGCAGAATGAGACAGTCCAGAGAGCGTCACGGAGTGACATTTATTACCTCTGCTGTGGGGAAACAGGTAAGCAGAGCATGCCATCTACAAAGTAGTCCCCTTTGACACTAGCACTCTACAAATCAGGGCTGAAGGGCAGGCCAGAACAGGGGGGGGGGGGGCACTGACACAAAGGTCCTTCAGAGTTCCAGGGACGGACGAGACCACAACAGCCAGACATCTGCGGTTTGTCTGGTTTGATTTCACTCAAACATCCAAAGGAAGAGACGTGCTTCACAAAACTTAACCAAAGTTCTTATCTGGGTTGTCCTGAAGCTTCAGAGCTTCATGTGGGGGGGCTCTGTTGAAATTAGCCCTCCTTGTTGCACTTATTAGATAATACTTCCTGTATTAGTGGGGCAGCAGCGATAGGAGGCAGATTTACAGCTCTCTGCGGCGGGCAGCCCTCTTTAACATGAGCCGTGCTCATTAACCAGAGGATGTCATCACTCCACGCCACCGCTGCATGGTACATGTCACACACATCCTCCATAGGCCAGCCTTTGTCCACCTCCGTCCACAACATCCTCTAAATCTGTCACTGACACCTGGATGAGGGCTGGTCACCATGGCACTCAGGTGTTTGTGTGTGCGGGGGGGGGGCACAAAAACACCCGCTTTGTGTATGTGGACGGATGTGTGGGACAGTGCTGGGTCCATCCACATGGGGAGAGGTGTGGGCTCATTGAAGACCCGACTCTGCACACAGACCAGATAAGCAGAACAGGACAAGATAAGGAAGCATGGCCGGCTACAGCAGAGTGCAACAGATATTCTGATGCTGCCAACAGATTTAGCAGCCTGAGCTCACTCTATGTAAACAGTTACTCTGTTCTTCCATGAGAGGATCATACCATTAATCTGCTGAATGTCACTTTAATAATACAGATTTTGCAGGTTTTCATTCCAATAAAACCAAACAATAAACTAAGAGGAGAAATCATCGTTTGGGTCTGAGCTTAATTAGATCATCATCAAAATGATCATTTTAGAACTTGGAACTGTTCCAGGTTAAATTATAAGGAGATGCTTAAGACAAAGGAGTTGATAACAAAGAGCTTCAATCTCAGGCTTAAGGCTCCCTCCAAAGTTGTGTCTAAGCATTGCATGTGATTTATTTTCTAAAGGAGCAGAATCAGCATCAAACATTTAAATCATATTTATATTATTTTGCATTTATTAAATGAAACCCTTCAATTAGATTTGGGAAATTTGAAATTAGCCCAGCAGAAACAATATCATTGTTATTATTTTTATTTAAATAATGAAAGCAGGAGTCACTAAATGTTCATTTAGATTCGATTTTTTTATTTATATATCCTGCTTTCATTTTTTTCACTGTGGACAGAGAACTGAAACTTGTCTAAAAAATGTGTTGAAGCACATTGATGGTAATCATATTCTAACGAGATAAAAGGCCGGGGAGGATTTGCCTGGGTCGACTTGCAAAATGACCCATGCCAGCACTGGCCATTATGCTACATTAGTCATCGACTCCTGGGAGCACGCAGGCCTTATGGTTTCTCTTCTTTAAATAGGGTGTCATCTAAGCCCAAACATTGTAGAGTTGTGTATATTTGCCAGTGTCTGAGTGAGAATTATGGCTTGTTTGTGAATCCGTGGGCTGCTTTTATGGATTTGTGTGCTTGCCTGTGTGTGTTCGCGTCTGCGAGCCTCGTTCTCTCAAAGTGCAAAGGTCATAATTCAGCGGCTGGATAATGATGCAGATTGTGTTTGCTGTGTCCAAGCGGTGCCGTTAGACACCACGTCTGCAGAGATGCAGCCGTTCCCTCTCACTCCATGGATTGCACCTCTCATCATCAACAGCGCAATCATTCTCAGCGATAGTAAAACGCAGGGGAGAGGAGACGAGTCATCCCCTCAAGATGGATGTGTGTTATTGTTTGTGGGATGACAGTTTGTTTCAATCAGGTCCTCTGTGCTCTAATCCCAGGTAGAGCTCCTAAAGTGCTGAGTCAGTTACTGCCTCATCGATCCATCACGGTGGGTTAGTAGTGGGCAGGTGTACTCCGCGGCTCCCAGGAGACAGAGGAAACACCTGCCCTGCACTGCCCGGGACTTCATCATCCCGCCGTTCCTTTGTCTCGTTCTGCCTGCAGCTCAACGTCGGGCCGTGGAAAACTGTGAAAGCAGCACTTTTGTGGTCGTTTGTTGCCCATGCACAAGAATTAAGGGACGGGGAAGATGGCTTTCCCCTGCCTCCCCACCACCACCACCTTACCCCTTCCTTATTTCTCGCCCAGGAAGAAGAAGATGCACCAAACGGACCGCACACACAATGATCTCTATGAGCATGAAGAAAAATAAACCTTTTCTTTAATCTTGTGTATAACACACAGACCCTGGGTTATCAAAATAAATGCTTGTTTCCAGCATCTGTAGAAAGGTCAATGCATTTAGAAGGATGCTGAGAGGGTGAATGTGCTTACTATTACATCTGAGACGAGTGTGCAAGAGAAGGGCGAGAGTCTATGTTTCTCCCACTGCAGGCAGTCAATTAGACACAGCGCTCCTCTGTAGCTCTCTGTGCTGGGCAGCTGTAAATAAAAGCTTTTATTACGCCACACTATCTGTGTCTCTTCTCTAGACATCAACAGGCCGATGCACTGGACTGTTTCCAGGCATGATAACCTCATTCCTTCTTCTCTATAAAATCTTATTCTTGGACGATTCTGCAGTTTTTAATTCTTAAATTAGAACCAACTTTAGCACAAATCTATTTGGAAAAACATTCCCAAAGCAAATGAAACATCTTACCTTATTTGCATCCCTCAGAGAAAATCAGAAACGTTTAAAAATCTATTTGTTTCAAAAGAAACTGAACAAAATATTTGATTCCCTGTCAAACTGAAAAAAATCCTGAGTTATTTTTCATAGATTCGTTACAATCTTTCAGAATTCAGCGAAGTATGCTCATGTTCTCTGCATAACAACATATACTCTATAATATTGTAAGATTAATGTGGCTGTTTGTGCTTTAAATGGCAGATTTATTTTAAATCATGTAATGATACCATTGCTACATATTTTACAGTAATTTGCACATGAAATTATGGCCCCAGATCTCAGAATAAGAATGTCTGGTTTGATTTATTTTAGTTTTCAAAGTCAGATCTGAGGATTTTGAGCAGCTCTTAGGAGAAACACACGTTTCAGTGGCAGTAAGAATCAAAATGCAAAGGCAACAGTCACCAACTTTAGCTTCTGAAAATTGAATCCTGATTCTATCTATATTTGGTGTGATTTACACTCTGTTTCCTCCACACAAGTGAGCAGGAAACAGATGCGAGGAATTGTTCTGTCCCTGAATTCCTCAGAGAGAGACTCTAGTCAACACCAGCATGTGAGTCCGGCTTTGTACTTGCATGTGAAAAGGTAGTAGACAGTGACTAAACGGACTCCCTGGTTTCCCTGCTCTGAATGTCCATTTCCTCACTGTTTCCACTTGCGTACGTCCGTCTGTCCAAGCCCAGGTTATAGCTGGCACGCTTCCCCAGAGGAGTCCTGGAGCCAAGTCTGAGCTTTCTCAGGACAAGGTCATCCTCACAGCCCCAGGAATGACGGAGGCAGAGGAGCCCACAACATTTTAAAGGTAAATATTAAATGAACTCTTATGAAAAAAAGAAGGACCAATATAAATATTCCAGTGCTTTAATCACATTTCTAAACAGTCTCCCTCAAGGAGGATTATCCATGCAGCAGCTAATAGGCCAATAATAAAAAACATGTCCCCCATAATAAGATTAATTATAGAAACTAATACAGCAGCTATGATTAAGAATCCAGATTATTGCAGATAATCAAGTACCCAGACATTTGATAAAGGAGGGATACAGTAATTTCATATGAAATTTTGTTTGACATTTACAAGGAGAGATGATGATTTGCTTTTTAAAGGAAGACCATTCGTTTTGTGGATTATGGTGCCATCTAGAGGTCATTAAAGGGATTTCAGGGACAGTCTGAGCTGGAGTGTTACCTTTATTCTTTAGTGTTTTTGTTTTATTGTGCACATTTCTATATCTTTGCATGAGAACAAATGGACTCACTTGTTTTTTGTTTTGTTTTTTTAGTCTGTTTCTGTCATATATTCTACATGTGCTGCCCCCTGGTGGTGGATCAGCTTGACAACAAGCCCAAATGACAATCATTCATGTCAAAATAAATAATACACAGAATAAGAAGGACCGTGTTTTTCCACCTTGTGCTTTCTCACCTATGCCACCCGATAAGAACAAAGAGGAAAAGGTGAAATTTGTACCATCCCTCACCTCACCGGTGATTTGCAGCCGATGGCTCCTCCCTCGCAAGATTTATTATACATAAAATTTTTGCTGACATGCTTCCCCTCAGCTGCTGCTTGGATATATGGCAAACCATAATTTGGACGTGTAAAAATGGATATAAAACCAGTGTTAATTATTTAATCGTGGCTCCACAGTAAGTGCTGCCTTTTAGCCCCTGACAAGAATGTCATCCCCCTCTATTTCAGCAGGTCATTATATCACTCATTTGTTACCGGAATTAACAAAAAATAAAAAAAAATACTATCAAGATTGAGACTGTACAGCTTTATGGCAAATCTGGGCAAACAATATTTTTTACGAGTGTCATTAACTTACAATTTTTGTCACTTTTTTGATGGAAATGACCAGCTAATTGCATTTAAATCTTATTTTCTCCTGGTTGGACTGAGCAGAAGGCCTGAAATTCTCTGATAAAATAAAATAAAAGCAGCACGCTTCAACAATTAAAAACTAACTTCTTCAAAAATGTTGTCTGAAAGTTAAAAGGAGCCTCCAGAAGAAGACGGAATGGAAATGTCTGTGGGACGCAGCGATGTGTGGGACCGGTGATACATCTTTGTGTCAGGGGGCAGTTAGGCACAAAGACTGAGGGGTGTGATCAACAACCAAACAAACATGTTGTGCTGAGGTGAGGGCGAGGAGGTGTACACAGAGCATCCATCAAACCACATCTGTGAGTGGCTGATACTGCTCGCTTTCCTTTCACTCTTCACGCTCAGCTCGTCTCCTCCTCACCAAAGATCTCACCTGTAGACGTTCAGCTTCTGATTCCTGAGCATCACCTTGTTGGATCACAGGTGTATTTTGGATTCACCGATACCTGCAATAAAAACAGCAAGTTGGAATATAATCACACTTATTTGTAGATTTATGGACAGATGCTAAAAGAATCGTGAATGAATTTTTGTTTTTCAGGTGATTTGGAAAAACAAGGATTGCTTGATTTTCTCCAAGGACAGAAAACGGCTTTTTGGTGACCAAAGTCATCTGTTTTATGTGGAACCTTGAAGCTTTAACATTTCATTTAAATGATTAGTATCCTTCTATTTATGTGTTGTTTGGATTTATTGTTTGGTTGAATTTACTCTTTATATGTGGAAATCATTGGCTAATTCTGCAATAATGCATGCGTTTACCTCTGTGATTGTAGTTTTTTTTTTTTGCATAAACCAAACCAAACCATGCATTTTTCACATTTTAACAGTTGATTGAAGCATTTATGATGAAATCTAAGGCATAAAAACACTAATAGAGAAATATTACTAATCATTTGCCACATCTATTGTTGCATCTGGTCAAGTTGCTCAATTAAAACCAGTTAATTTAGTGAAAGGTCATTTATTTTTAACCAAGACTTTGGTTCACAAAGCAGACCTGAAGTATCTTTCTATTTAATGTGATATAATATAAAAGGCAGGAATACATTCCTTAAAACAAGATTATCTTATACTTAAAACATAAAGTGGAAATGCAAAATCCAAAATATCAGCACGCTTAATGCTATTCTCAATTTTTCCTGCTGTTAAAATGTCATTTCATCATGAAAAGTATCCACAATCTCAGAGTTATCAGTATAAAGCAGCCTCTTATAGAAGGTTTTTCATTAGATTAGTCTACAATGATTTATATTGTTTTATAGATGACAACGTTTTATAGTTTTGGCACAAAAAATAACAATAAGAGGTACAACTGGTCAATAGACCAGGTCACATGATTTGATCTGACAGTAGAGAATAATATTACCCGCTGGGGCAAGATAGTGGCCATGTGTCATAAGCCAATGTGCACAGCCACCAAACCTTCTTCAACTTGTCCTATAAGCTTGCTAATAAACTGTGCATGTCACCAGTAGTTGGTCTAATGAGTGATCTTCTAAAACAGTCATTAGTGCTCTGCTGAGCTCCCAGTACCGGTGTTTAAAATTGTGTGAAAAGCCAAGCTTTTAAACAGATGTTATAGCTGCTTCCTTTTTGGGGGTGGGGGGTGTACAGTTACCAAAATTTGGTGTAGATCTGATGTTGAATTATATAGATATAGCTGGTTGGAAAAATCTAGGGGGCGCTATTTTAAAAATCAAGTAAATCAACATTAGCCTTTCTAAGGTGGACACAGACCATTTAGATGCAGTTTGTGTTATCCAGATAATGCATGTGTTATACAGAGCCAGCCATATCTGAGGAGGCGGAGCTAATATGATTTTAATAACTGAGCATGTGAATGTGTTATCTGCTGTTGTTTGATGACAGCAAGTTTGGTTTAGTTGTGACCTTGTTTGTAGGAGTTATTAAAGGTCAAAGATCATCTATGTGAAGTTTGGTACGAATGGGAGCATGCATGTGTTATTTATAGCCAAGTGTCACAAAGAGGGCGGAGCTAAACCTAAATCCCCAAATTATAACATGAATGTGTTAGGTGATGTTGTATGAAGAAATAACACAAGTTTAGTAGTAATCAATCTAGGGGGTGCTGTCTCTAAATCAGATAAGTCCCAGCAGTTCTTAGGCTTACAAATGTCATTTATGTAGCCTGGCAAGCCATCCAATATATGTGAATATATAAATATATAAACTCTGCAAAGCAAGAATTTGGTCTAGTTCACTAGGCTGTCATTTATGTGAAGTTTTGTGAGAATCAGGTATTGCATGTTTTATTTACAGGTAACCATCTCTAAGGGGGCGGAGCTAAGGTTATTTCAACAAATGACCACATGAATGTGTTGGCAGCATGTGTGTGATGACACAAAGCAAGTTTGGTATGGTTGTGAACTTGTTTTTAGAAGTTATTGAAGTTTGAAGTGGCTGTAGGGGGGCGCTGTGGCAGAATTAGACCAGGTTCACCAACAATTTGCAAACATTACTTTCAGGGCTGGATTAGTATCCATTGGTTCAATTTGGTGCAGATCAGAGAACTTAATTACAACCAAACGTAATGAGGGGGGTGTTTCTGCACAGTTTTTTGCTAATAACATTGTCATGGTAACTCAAAACACAAAAAGTAGAAGCACATCTCCCCTGACTGAGCCGGTGGATTTCATGTCAGATTTGTTGGGGTGCACCTTTCCATTAGAGCCGCATTAATGTACGACCATTTTGTCCAGTGAGGAACAATAAGGGCCCTGCCTGTTAGGCAGGCTCCTTAATAATGTCTGCAGTGTTGCAACTCCAGAACTTGATATTACATAAATAAACTAAATTTGCAGGTGTGATAATAAAAAGAATGAAAGCAAAGAAATTAGTAGTGATATAAAACAATTGCATCAGTCCCTCTAAGCAAATGCAATATTTGCAGGAGGGTAAAAGGAGCAAATCACTTCACCTCTTAAATGTGAACTATGGACCTATCATAAATACTCACCATTAACAGTGTCAGAAAAACATTACCCTTTTATTGGGGCTGTATTTTCCTCACATACTACTATAAAGTTAATGACAAGCATTGTCTAATCCATAAAGCTGTCAAATATTTTGGAGATGCTGGTCAGCTTCGACAATGTTGAATAAAAAAAAAAGATTCAGTGTGTTGAGTCGCTTTGAACAGAAAATACAAATTCCTCCCTGTTTTCATGTTTTCTTCTCTTACAAACTAGATTAGTATTTTTCAATATGAGACTGGTAATCAAAGACACAAAAAACAACACACACAAAAGAAAAAAATAATAATAATTGTATATATAGCCTATATATCATTTATTTTTGCTTATAGACATTGCCATTATTATGTATTGTTCACAAAACAGTCCACAAAACAGTGCCAGTGTTTAATTAATCAACAGAGAAAATAGAAATAAACAAACTATCTGTAGGTCTATGGAAGATTAGCCTTTCTACTATTATTGTCTAGTTCATATTCGCGCCTGTGTGTCAGAACAATAAGACAAACACCAGGATCTGTACCAACTTTGAGAAAATGAGAAATTATCAATTTACTATTATCTGTAGCCACTAGGTGGCGACAAAGTTTAGTCCTAGTTTGACTGTCCAAGACTACGGTAAAATGTATCTTAATTTATACTAAAGCCTGTCCTGAACCATTATGTAATATTCAGAATTGTATATATGACTAGTTGTATGTATTTATCATATAAGTCATTTTCAGCTGTTTTTTGTTTGTTTGTTTGTTTGTTTCATTGTTTTTTAAGGAAGAGATTTGTCAGCACCAGGTCAGCATGCACACCCGGATGAATTTATATTCCACAGACGCCCCATGGACTGGAGCTGCCCATAGACATAATAATTGAATGCCTATGAATTCAATGTCTATGGGAGCTGCCGTAGTGGGCCGGCCGCCATCTTAGATGGGTCGCCCTTCGCCCCCAGTGCATTCATTTCTTCTGAGAAAGAAACATTTTATCAAGCTTTTTAAAGAAAAACAGACACAGGGTATGGCATGATCATTAAAATATAAATATAATTAAACAAAATAAATACAAATGAATTAAAATTTAAAATCCCATCAGGTAGGCTAGAAAGGTCAATAGTAATCCCACGTGATCCGGTTTCAATAGGACGCCTGTTGTTGCAACCGTAGACTGCACAAAAACGTGCATAGTTGCCCATTCTGCATTGACTCTGCAGAGTGAGGAGACCCATCCAATATGGCGTGGACGCTGTTACGCTCTCCAGCGCCCAATGGGGCGTCTACGTATAGGGCTTTGGAACCGACGTCATCGCGCAATGCATTGTGGGTTTGCTGCGCCATCTTTGTTGTCCACAACCCAAAACAAAAGAGAGGAGAAGGTAACGTGCTTAATAGCAGCTCCAAAGACAAAGGAATACATCGAGACAAATTGCGTCTGGATGCCAAAAAAAAGATACTTACAGAAGAGTGTCTTGGAAATGCGGACCCGTATGAAGTACGACAATGGAGAAGAGACCCAGAGAATCTACCCCTTTGTTCTTCCCAGAAATATTTTTATATCTTGTCTGTGGAATCAGTGCGTACACCGCGAACCAGTTCAGGAATCACAAGTCTTTGGAGGCGCTCATTCAGTTCACCAAGGGTTGTGTGCATTTTTAAGCCTCCACATTGTGAATACGTGATCATTCATGCAAAGGTAAGTCACTTTGACTGCTGAGTAAAAATCAATCAAAATTCTGATAACTTTCCCACTCACTCTGAAAAGAATTGCTATTTGCTCACTTCGTAGCTGCTTTGTGTTCTGTGATAATAAAAACATAAATCTGATTTTAGTTTAATACTCTTATTAATGAACTGCAGAAACTCCTGACCATGTTATATGTTCATAACTCACTCACAGCTGAAATTTAAACAGAACTTGATGCTTATTCTCTATTGAAAGTGATTCTTACATTACATCAGTCCAGTATTTATCCCAGTATAAATGCCAATTTTCTGAACAGGTCCATTGTTATATTAGCAAATATTAGATTTTTTAAAATATAGCATAAATGTGTGTTGGCCTGGCCTTATGCATGTCATGACAGTAATGTGTTTTTTCTGTTGCAGGTACTGCACTCCCAAAGGCTGAATGAACCAGCTGCTTCCATGGGTCATTGTGAGGGTCACCAGCAAGGTTGAATCTGCCCACTGCACCTGTATGGCTGGAGTTGCTGAGAGCTGCACCCATGTTGTGTCTGAAGAAAGCCCAAGAGTTCTTCCAGAACTAGTTGGAAAATATTTCTTCAAGTGCAGTTCTGTTCAGAAGGACCCTTAATTTAGCATTTGATGGGTTAAGATTGTTGCTTAACATTTATGGCTGTGAAAATACATGACTAAAGAAGTAAGTCACCCACCTGCCAGGGTCTGACTCAAACCACTATTCCTGTTCATGAATTGTGCAATAGTTTTGTATATTTGCACCAAGCTATCTTTGCAATACAATGCACACAAATGTTTTTTTGCTTTAATGTATATAACTGTTTATCAAGGATAAAGAGATAAAGTTCTTGATTAGCATTCAGTGAATACATTCAAAAGTTGAATAAAAATAAAGGATGAAGAAATTCTTTAAATGTTTTGCTTTATTCAATTTACTTCACAAAAGCAGATCAGTTAACGTATAGAAATGACATCATTAAGGTTTAATGTCACTGTTAACATATAAAACATCGATTGTGTCAGTAAAGGTAGAAGACAGAGGTTTGTGGGAAAAGATGGCAAAGATGCTGGACAGGTAGATCCAAGTCTCAGACGCAAGAGTCAAAGCATTTGGAAACACGACAGTTTCTTTGATGCTGGCAGGAAACCTTTACCATTGCAGAACAAGGACATTAAAATAGCAAAACAAGGTAGTCCGGTGTAATAACAATAATTCATAATTTTAAAAAGAATTCATTCAACTTCCTCTTTTTCAACTCTGACCGGAGCCTTCTGTTCTCCTCCAACAACCGCTTTATTTCTGCTCGGTTCTGTTCACATTCCATCTTCTGGCATCTTTCTCCGGTTTCTCCCTCAGTCTGATCTCCATTCCCTACATGTGCTGTCCCAGCTTCCACTTTTCCAGCATCCTCCTGGACCACTGCCTCCATCGTGAGGTGATTATGGTGGTGTTCGTCTGTCAGGAGCATCTCTGGCAGCTCCACATCTAAAACGTCTGAGGGGGTCTCACCTTCACATTCTGCTGCTCCATTCTGAAAACCTGTCAGATACAATGAGTGCATAAGTGTGAGCCAAATGATCACCTTAAATACAATTAAAATGTTATTTACATATATTAGAGCATAGTTAATTACATATATTAGAGAAAAAAACGTGCAAATGATGTGACAGCTAGAGCATGGGGGGTGTTGTTTACCTGCTTCATTTTTCATTCGTTGCAGTCGTCATTCGTGACGGCCTGAGTTTGAAGCAGACTTCTGAGTGACCCATGTGGAACCCAGTCAGGATTTGTTTCATGCAGGTTTACCTGCAATATTGCAAAATAAGATTATCGTCTCATATAAATATAGTTTAATTTTCTATGAGCTCACACCATTATTAATTGTGTTTTCTAGAGCTTTTCTTTTGTGTTTCAGAAAAACAAAAACGATTTGTTTACAAATTCTTAGACCCAGGAAGAGTAGCAACCGTGACGGCAGAAGCTAACGGGGGTCTAAATACTAAACCTCTGAGCGCATCAAAAATAGCAAAGGTAAAAGGAGGAGTATGAGCGGGTATTTAGAACTTACCAGAATGAATAATGTCTGGAACATTATTTGGTGATGGCAGAGAACTGGACATCGGCTCCTCTCACAGCTGCTATCCAGGCTAGTCGTCTTCTTTTGGTTACATCAGACACATGGGCTCCCTCACGTTGCTTCCAGGCAGGGAAGGAATAAAAAGATAGTCCATTTTCAAGCTTATTACCTTCCCGGTCGCGCGACCAAACATGAGCTAACAAGTAACAAGCTAACAAGTCATTGCTGTTATTCGTAAAGGTGCTAACCGTTTGTTCTCCAGTCCTTTGGTTGGACACCAAAGATGGCGCGGGCCAGGCCGCGCCCCCTCGCGCAACGTCACGCTCCAAAGCCCTATTCGTGTCTATGCTTGTCTCCGCCCTTCTCAGGAATCTGCAAAATGGAGGTGAGATGCTATCAGAAATTAAACTCGCAAAATTCTAAAATAATTTTAGGAAAAGCACGTGGCGGTTTCAGTAGTTTCTTGTCAATCGTGTCTGATTTGTGACAACATTGCGCTGTAAAGTCATTTGTTTCTTGCCTGTAGACCGCTGTACTCTGTATTTTATGTTAGCTATTATGGAAGCTAATGCTAATGGCTGCAAACGTTTTGGTAAAAACTATAAATACATACGGCATTTCTGGCTATAGCCCGCCCCAAAACACTGACTTTAACCTACACACGGATACATGTATATGCAAATATGTATTTCTCAAAATTAAACTGCATTTTTCGAAGCCGTCAAAAAGCTAACCATTTCGACAGCAGCCATTTTAACATAGTGTTGTTTGTAAACGCCTTTCTAATCACATTAATCTGTGAAAGTCTGTGTTTAAATTGAGTGTAAACCTTCATTAAATTAATTTATTCCTTCGGGTTTATAATTTTTTCTTTGTTAAATCCATTCTGTGTAGCAAGAACTGTGGGACAAATTCTGACCTGTCAGTCAGGAGTTAATCCATAGGTCAGGGGTTTTCAACTCCGGTCCTGGAGGGTCAGTATCCAGCACGTTTTAGTTTTAACTCCGTTTCAACACACCTGATTTCAATCAGCAGGTAATTAACAAGCTTCTGCAGAGCCTGGTGAGCTGCTGCACAGGTGATTCAACCACTGAATCAAGTGTGTTGGAGCAGAGAAACCACTAAAACATGCTGGATATCAGCCCTCCAGGCCCAGAATTGAATACTCCTGATTTAGCTTGTACAGTATTTAGGTATTTTAGCTACGTGACTGTTCATGAAACAGCCTTTCGTAATCTATAGACAGCAGGTTTTTGGGGCGTTACTTGGCAGAAGGCTCTTCTGGGGAATCAGGAATTGTTTTATCCTAAAACAAATTTTAAACATCATGGAAATATTTTGTTTTTATGTAAGGAAAATGTCTTGAACAGACATTGTTGCAAATTTGCAACAATTATTTTAAACAAGTAATATAAAATGGCAAGATAAAATCCTTATAGCAGCTACAAACATTAAAGAGATTCTCTATTCCATTCTATTCAACACGAGATCTGAAAAAACAAGTTCACACTTGTGCTTAGTGATGTATATGGTCTTTATTGTTATGGGTGCTTCAATGAGACAGACTTCTCATAAAGATATCAGATTTAAAATATCGAGTTAAACTTTTTTGGAATGATACAAACGGCTAAACCACAATATAATTTAGAAGCTTTGCTCTCTGGATTAATAAAATTATCATCCACATGCAGTTGGTTGTGAAATGAGTTAGCATAGATCAGTCCTGGTCCTCTAGGGCCACTACCTAGTTTTCTATCTTCCTGCACCATCAATGGTTGGTTAAAAGGCTCCCGGAGAACTTGAGGAAATGCTGATGACGTGATTGAATCGGGTGTGTTTGCAGTAGGGCCGAGCTCAAATCGTGGCGGTGGCTGCCAGTCACGGACAGCCACGATAACAGCCAGCAGCAGCCGCGAACAGCCAGCTACAGCCACCTCATTTCCGGCGGCAGTCACGGACAGCCACGATAACAGCCAGCAACAGCCAGATACAGCCCCGTCATTTCCGGCGGCAGTCACGGACAGCCATGAGATTTAGACCAGAAATTGCTTGCAACCGGTTGATTAATTTTTCCTAGAGTTTCTACTTTAATTCCCGTGTCAGCCTCGTTTTTTAACGTCATTAAATCCGAAGTACTGATATTGAATATCAGTTTAGAAAACATAACCACATAAAGACACAAATAAAACAAAAATAAACTCTCCTTGCAAGGTTGCAAACGTAGTCTGTGGTACATTCTAGTTATGTAAATAAAGTTGTTAAATTAAACTCAATAATAATAAAATCTCGTTGCAAATCTCGTGGCTGTCTGTGGCTGGCGTTGAAAATCCCGTGGCAGTCCGTGACTGCCGCCGGAAATGACGTGGCAGTAGCTGGCTGTTATCGTGGCTGTCCGTGACTGCCGCCGGAAATGACGTGGCTGTAGCTGGCTGCTGCTGGCTGTTATCGTGGCTGTCCGTGACTGCCGCCGGAAATGACGTGGCTGTAGCTGGCTGTCATTGTGGCTGTCCGTGACTGCCGCCGGAAATGAGGTGGCTGTAGCTGGCTGCTGCTGGCTGTTATCGTGGCTGTCCGTGACTGGCAGCTACCGCCACGATTTGAGCCTGTTGTCTCTCTGTGTTTGAGCAGGGGAACGACTAAAACATGCAGGGTTAGTGGCCCTCCAAAAACGCCTCATTTACACCAAGTACAGAATGGATGCAGTCCAGTTTCCGTACGACTTCTGCATAGACCAAATGTCGTTGAGTCCAATCTCATCATTCACACGTCTACAGATCCATACGCAGAGCTCCGGAACGTTTCCGCATGGAGTCTGATTTTATTTTTTCATGAATTTAAAGAAATTAGATGAGCCAGACAGGAAGTGAGACGTGTTTCAGCAAGGTGCATTCAGTGTATTTCAAAATAAAATTTGTGTTGAATTAGGGGTGGGCAATATAAACGATATAAGGTAGAAACGATATAAAATTGGGTAATGATAGAGTTTTTGGCTCTATCGCGATATCGCAATAACACATGACGTCACTAAGATGTGCACCCGCACCGACATTGGGACAACAGAATGGCAGTGACTGCAAGCATGGAGCGGGCGGAGGACAAGGAGCATTCTACACAAGAGATTTTGGACGTCTTTATTCTGCTGTAATATATTTGCCATATGAAGATTTTTAAAAGCATGTCATTTTGACATATAAACAGAGGGAAAAATATATCGCAATATATATCGGTATCACACATGCTTCAGATTATATTGCAATATAGATTTGAGGCCATATCGCCCAGCCCTATGTTGAATTGTTTTTCTGACTTTTTTTTCAGTGATATCATTTAACAGTGTATGATAGTTTACATGATTTTTACAGGTATACCTTTAAACATATTATGTCACATTCTAATCTAAGCTCTTGTGGGAGCAGATATCCAGAGACATTCAGCACACGATCCACAGTCGGTGTAAATTACAGTCCGTACGGAAACCGAATCACATTTTTTCCATACTCGGTGTAAATGATGCGTAAATCTGTTTTCAGGAGTTTTGGTGTACTCATACATCTATCCTGGAACTTGCTTTTCATCCCATTTATGACATGAGTCAGATACTTAAAATGTAAACTATTTTACAATGATAATAAAAGCTAAAGCATTGTAAACCGTGCCAAACAGTCTGGGCATGCTTCTCTTGTCCAACATCAAGTCCAGTCAGTCTGGTCTGGTCTGTGACCACATCAAGTTTGTATTACAGTAAAAAGGTGACTTTTATACCTTTTTCTAATTTCCTGGCACACCTGGCATGTAATTGTGAGTACTGTACCGGTACACAGACTAAAGCAAGTGTGTGTGTGAGAGAGAGAGAGAGAGAGAGAGAGAGAATCTGTACTGCAAGTAGCGTGCTTTTGCTTGCACTCTGACTTATTCAGCATGCCTTTTGTTTCCTGTCATCCTTTATCTCCCTGTACTTGTTCAAACTTGATTTTTGTTTTTTGACAAGCTTAAGTGTTTCTCCAGCAGCATTTCTTGTATTATTTAGGCAGTGAAATCACTTTTTCGTTTGTTTTCCTGACAGGATTGTGAGTCTAAAGAACCCGAGCAGCTTCGAAAGCTGTTTATCGGAGGCTTGAGCTTCGAAACCACAGAGGAGAGTTTACGGGCCCATTTTGAGCAATGGGGAGCTCTCACGGACTGTGTGGTGTGTAGCTTTGTCATAATCTATGAAACAACAGTCAGTGCCACATAACACGTCAGTATTGTAACTGCCATGTAACTCATGCTTTTAGGTGATGAGGGATCCCAACAGCAAGAGGTCAAGGGGTTTTGGGTTTGTAACATACTCTTCTGTGATAGAAGTCGATGACGCCATGAAGGCGAGGCCTCATAAAGTGGATGGTCGTGTTGTTGAGCCCAAGAGGGCTGTGTCCAGAGAGGTAAATGCATACATTTCAGACCAGAAAAGGAAAAAAAACGAACGTCTTCTGAAGTTTAATGCTCACAAAAACACTCTCTTTTAGGACTCTAACAAACCAGGAGCGCACATGACGGTAAAGAAGATTTTTGTTGGCGGTATCAAGGAGGACACAGAGGAGCACCACATCCGGGATTATTTTGAGAGATACGGGAAGATCGAGTGCATCGACATCATGGAGGAGCGCTCCACAGGCAAGAAGAGAGGATTCTGCTTTGTCTCCTTCGACGACCATGACACCGTGGACAAAATCGTTGGTATGCAGCTGCTGAAATTTCAGTGTTATGTGTCAGTAAAGAGTTTGTGATTGTCAGGGTTCCTACAAGGTCTTAAAATGTCTTAAAAGCATTGAATTTATGAATTTGGAAATAAGACTTTGAAAATCCTTGAAAAAGTCTTGAATTTTGATATCTGGGTCTTAAAAATTGTGCTGTATTTTAGAGCTAAAACAAAACTCGAATGGTTTGAATAAATTCCTCTAATCATTTTACTAGGCTTCATGCATTTTGTGCACTGCAAACTGAACACATTCTACTAGTGAACAACGTGGTCATGTAGGTGTTATGGAGGAAAATAAGGGAACAGCAAAGACAAAAATCACTGTAAAAGGCAAAAACGCTCTAAAGTTTGGGATCAACCATCAATCCATGAGCAGGTTTGCTAAAGCTAATGCTAGCAGGTAGCACGTTCACAATCAAGTTGATCGTGAAACTTATTGAACTCTTCAAGAGGAAGAGAAATCCCCAAATGTTATTAGCATTTCCAGTAGCTACTACTGAACATGTTAATGAAAGTACGGTAGGGACGTGACATAGGTATTAAATTTTTATATAAAAGGTCTTAAAAAGACTTGAATTTAACTTGAAGAAACTTGTAGGAACCCTGGATTGTGCATAATTCTTCTTTTCTCTATCTTTTTCCTTACAGCCCAGAAATTCCACATAATCAACTTTCACAACTGTGAAGTCAGGAAAGCTCTGTCAAAGCAGGAAATGAACGCCATGTCCAGTAATCGTGGTAAGCATGGCATCAAATGAAAACTAAGGCAGGACCTACTATTATGGTGTGTCCTGTACATAGTTTAGAGTCTAATAGAGTAATAATTTCTGTTTCTAAAATGACCCCCTTTCACAGGCAGAAGTGGAGGATCTGGAAATTTCATGGGCAGAGGTGGTAATTTTGGAGGAGGTGGAAACTTTGGTCGGGGTGAGCTGACTTTTACAAGAGTTTCTATGAATCTATTTTTGTTTGTTAGATCTGTGAAAACGGCATTATTTCATCATTGAATTGGTTTGTATTTGACAGATTGTGGAGGTTATGGTGGAGGGCGTGGCTACGGCGATGATTTTGACAATGGTATGAGATGCACCTTTTAATAAAGTCTTACACTAGTTTTCCCAGAACGTTGCTGAGCTGCTGTGATTTTAAAGCTTAGAATAAACCAAGAAAAACGGCCTTGTTTTTCATCATAACACCACCGTATGTTAGCTAGCATACTAGGTGTTATTAGGTGCATTATGTTAGGAATTATGGCAGAAAAAGTGACAATGGGTCGAAAAGGAAAGATAATGTTATGTTTTTATGGTTGTTTGACACTATTCGTTGTGTCCAGGCCGTGTTGTAACATTTTCTGTGATCATCCGATCCTCTGGCTCTAGGGGGAGCCTAAAGGAAGGGGGCGACCTTAGAATGTTTTTTTCTCAAAATGTAGCTTTCTTGAACGGCTTTCTCCAAGAACATATATCACACTTGTAACTATTAAAAACAAATGTTGTTACGTGCCATACCTTTGTAGTGAAGGTAAAAAGGACAGAAAATAAACCACAGACCTTTTGGAAACAAGCTGTCGTCCTTCTCCTGCTCGTCAATCGGCAAAATCACGCGTGATTTTGCAATTTTCCAATGGTGTTGCAGGACCAGCTGCTTGGAACACCTGTTTAGTTGCGTGTGTGAAACGCTCCTGTTAGAAAGGGACGTACCACTGAGGTCGCAGTGAAAATGTGTCTTGTGTTTGCATCCAGTGAAAAGCCCAAGTTACTGCTAGCAAGTATCTTGTTTTTAAGATTCCAAACCAGCGCTGTGACCATTTTGTTTTTAGAGAATCTGCTATAGTTTTGGTGTTTTATGTGAACATTAATAATTGAATGTTTTGGATTGTTTTCACAGGTCCTGGAAGGGATTATGGTGGTGGACCTGGTTATGGAGGTGGCCGGGGGGGTTATGGAGGAGGTGGTGGTGGTCCCGGGTACGGAAACCAGGGTGGAGGATTTGGTGGCAATTGCGATGGAGGGTATGGAGGAAATAGAGGAGGTAAAAAAAAACTTTCTCATCAGCTGCAAAGTTTGTTAGAATTAAGGTTAAGATGATAATTGAGGGGTTTTTTTAGATTATGGAGGAGGTGGAAATTACAATGACTTTGGAAACTATGGTGGACAGCAGTCAAACTATGGTCCAATGAAGGGAAATAACTTCGGTGGGAGAAACTCAAGTGGACCATATGGTGGTGAGTTTATTCTCCACGTATCTGCAAAATCAGATCTCCGTGTCCAACAGCGTCATTATTGTTGTTCTCCTATTTCTAGGTGGCTATGGCTCCGGAAATAGTGGCGGGGGCTACAGCTCACGGCGGTTCTGATCATTTTCAATTTTCCGGTAAGTTGCATTCAGTCTCACGGCAGCCTCGTAGCACAGTACAGCGTGAGCCCATGAAAGTGCAGATTAACTGTTTGTTCTATCCTGTATCCATTCAACAGGCTTCAGTTCTTAGCAGCAGAGGCGAGGAGGTGAGCAAAGGAATTGTCAGGAAAGCTGCAGGTTACTTTGAGGCAGTCAGAGGAACACAGAAGTCAGACTTTACTGCAGCTAAATCGGAGAAGTTTAATGGAAGAAGGACTGTAAGAACAAGAGTACAGACCATGCCCTTCCCTCTTCGTGATAGATGTTCCCCAACTGAGAAAGTTTTCCTTTTTATGCGTCTAAAGTGTGTGTTGTGCCTATGGTATCGGGTAATAAGAAAACTGTCTTTTTTCCTTAAATCATTATTTGAACTCAGTCCTTTTATTTTTTACCTTTATTTTGAATTCGTTTCCTGATGGCCAATTTATCGCTTGTCTGTTGAAGTTGTCAGAAAGCATAGATACACCAGGCCCTTCCATTACAGATTTCCTTTTTCTCAAGTCATCAATTTTGTAATTACAAATGAAAAGTGTTTTTTTTTTTGTATGTAAAGCAGTGTGTAATTTCTTTCTAGTATCAGTGTCAACAAATATAAAACAGCCTGGATTTGACCAAAGGAACTCCTTCACTCATCCTGTTCCTAGCTAAGAAAATTTGAGATTGTTCCAATATTTTGATTAGTAGAAAAAGACGTAATAAAGTTGTGTAGTAAAGTAATCATGAGGTGCGGTGCATCATTGGTTCAGAAAGCTTCTACATGTTGCCTTATTGTTATGTTGCATGTCTAGGGTCAATCTAAAAGGAAGTTTTGGGAACTTAAAGTAGGATTATAAAAACCACGAGCACCTGCAGTTGGGCCATCAGCATCGCTAGTGTGGAGGATTGCAGATGACTGTCAGACAGGACGTCTTCGGCCCCAGCACAGTGGACCAGTCAGCATTTTGAGAGAGAAGGGAGAAGGCAGCATCGAGCACAACGCCCAAGGAGGAAGCTTGCAGTGTCGTTCCTGGTAGTGAGCATCTGTCTCTTTTTTCCCCAAGGCTAGCTAAACGTCTGAGCCGCTGGTGCTAGCGAAGAAAGACTTAGGTCCCGGAAGCTCTGGAGCTCCTGTTGAGTGAGATACAGCAGCTTAACCTGCTAGATGTCAGACATTAACAAGAAAAGGCAGCGAGTATTTCACAAAAGCTTGAGAAGATTGGAGCAGGTAAGAGTAACCACTTTGCTTGATTTACAGATGTGGAAATGGGCATTCTCTTCTTGCTGAAAAGCTGTTAACACCTGATAACATGGAAAGTTCTGGATGGGTAAGACTTCTTTTGAAATATTATCCAAAGGTTGTACATATTTTATAAATATTTAGTTGATTTAAGATGTATGTAAAGACCAGTGTTGTTTTTTATGCTCAAGTCCATTCAGAAATAAGGGAGGAGGCTTAGAAACTGGGTCCATACAAACATTAAAATTCCTAACCCTAGATTGTGGAACTCTTCTGTATGATGTGCTTTTCAACTAAAAAACTATTGAAAATGTTTTTGTAGTTTAAATGTAGCTGAACAATACACACGTCTAAATTTCAGTTGTGAATATTAGTTATTAAAACAGCATCTGATAGGAGCCATCATCTCAAAAGGATCTAGAAAGAGGAGGGGTTAAAACTCATTACAAAAATAGTTGGAACAGATTAACTTATGTACCTTTTGTTTTCAGTTACAGGAAGAGTTGATGAAAAACTGATTTTAGTTTACGATAGCAGAGTCGTATTATTGTCTGAGCAACGATACACTTTCCCGTGACCTGATTTTTTTAATTCAAATTTTGTCAAATGTGTCTCTTTTTCCCTCCTTTTTTCAATAAAATGTTTCCCACATGGTGGTTGTCTCATTTCTGAACATGTCTGTTGTGACGTTTTAGTTTTGATTGCACAGTATCTCTGATTTCAGCCTCAGATGCCCTTGAGGTTTATAATTATTTACTGTGCACAAAGTGGTCAAAGGTGCTTTATCTTGTAGTGAAAACGAATATAGCGGGTAAGGTGTGGGGTTGCCATGCGTGTTTTACACCGAACCCACCCTACTGCGTGCATAAATGCTCATTATGTTGTGTAACAATGAGTGAGGGTGTGTTATGCTTTAGGCAGCAGGAGTGCCAAAGGCTTCTAGCATTTTTAACGAAGCTCACTGGGACAAAAGTTTAAACTGGTGACTTTTGTCTCCGGCTTTACCCACTTTACTAAGCTAAGCCTTCAAGTTACAAATGTCTCCTACAGGCTTCTAACATGAGCCTTCAAGTTGAGACCTGATGAGCATGTGGCAAGTTATGCAATCGCCCCCTAGATTTTATGAAGCGTCTGGCAGCAATCTTCTAAAACACCACACAACAATCCTCAAACTAAAGAGAGTCGTTTTACGAATAGTTTATTTAAGGGCATAAAAGACAGGATTTTAAAACCAGACAGCAAACGGAAGACAAAGGTTATAAAAGAAGTAACTGAAAGAATCAAAGATGTATAGAAATATTTATATATACAATATATATGTACACACATACAGTAACATTCTCATCGATCTCAAAAGCAGATGTTTATATTTACAAACTATTGGTTAAAGAATCTGAGGATAAGAGTACAAAACATCAAAAAATAACATTGAAGAGTAATGAGCAGGAACTAGTTTTGTTTGGGCTTCTAAAGCTTAAAGCTGAGTAAATACAAAGTTATTGCATAGTTTTTATTATAACGCAGTACCGTGTTACAAAGGAGACAAGTGGTTGTCCTCGCTCTTGAAAGTCTTTTTGATGCGAGGGACGAGGAAGACGCTGCCTTCGGTCGATTGCTGCAGAGAGTACTCCAGAGGTGAGTACGAGTTCCCCTTCTCGTCCCTCAGCATGCTGAAGACTTCCAGGTACAAGCTGTGGAGCTGCTGCTTCATTTCCTTCAGGTGTGTCTTGTTCTTGATCTTCTCCCTTTGCTGGCGCTCCTTCTCCTCCTTCAGTGAGTCCAGTTCGCTCTCCAGACCTACTATGTTCTCCATCTTGCGTTTGCGGCAGTTCTGAGCAGCCACCTTGTTCTTACCGCGGCGGCGAATGTCGCGGACCAGGGCCAACTGGGCCTCGTTTAGGTGGTGCTTGGACATCAGCTCGTTGAAGTCGTCAACAGGCAGGTTGATTATCATGCTGACGGTGAACGGGATCTTGAGGGACTTGGCCCTCTGCTCGTCTCTGGAGAGACGCACATCGGACCGTTTCTTTGGTTTGTCTTTGGTAAAAGGGGCACTGCTATGACCAGTCTCTTCCGCCAGGTCCACCTTGCGGTCTTTAGGTTTCTTTACCTCCTGTTGTGGCTCCTCAGTTGGTACCGACACTGGTATAGCAGATCCAGGATCATCAAGTTGGTAATTTAATGGAAACATCTCAGAGTAGTCAGACCCAGGGCTCCCAAGGTTGTTGTCCATGTCTTCCATCTCTGAATCACTGGAACCAAAGGAACCGCCTCCATACACAGATTTACTTGGTGAACTGGCATTTGGGCTTCCACTGGTGGAGATTCCTGAATCTGAATCTGGATGCTCCTTCAGATTTTCTTTGCTTTTGTCGAACGCGTCGCCAGGTGAGAGGCTGTAAAGGTCCGTTGGTGTAAAGGCAGGTTTGTTTGGAACATCAGACACGGTTTCACCGACTTCCTGGCCAAACTGACCACTACGCCCTTCCAGCTCATTGGTGGGATAAAATACATCACTGAAGGCTTCTGGGTTGAAGGTTGCATTTATCTGAGGGGCCTCGGCTTTCATCTCCACTCCGGGAACGGGGCCATCAAATGTGTGCAGAAACTCTGCTGGGCTAAAGTTCACAGTGTTTGTTTTGACATCTGAGATGTTGGGAATGGGGTTAAAAATAGGAGTCTGGATCTGCAGATAGTCGGGAAACTCTGGATTCTGAACTTCACAGTTGTTGGGAAGTGTATAGGCTGCAGTCTCCATTGTGTCTTCCATTTGCATGTTCAGGCATTGCTGAAAGACGAAAAGAAAACCATGAATGCACACACCAAAAAAAGGAAAAGGTTACAGTTAAGATAAAAAGTAGCCAAATCTCATGCAGTTTTGATACAAAATACTCCACTTGTCGCATTTGTCAGACGGTACTGAAACATGGGATCAATTACCACATTTAATTTTTGACGTTAAAAAACAAGTTGAACTACTTTTAAATGTTCCTCTAAAAAGAAAAAAAAACCGGTAGAGCCGGTTGGTGCACAGTGTCCAGCTGGGTTTTCCAAGAAAAGGGAAACATCCGTTTGCTCCATTTACCGTCCTCTGTGTTCTTGTGACGATTACAAACGATTTCATCTCCACTATCAACATAAGAAAACTATGCTAAGATCTTTGGTATGTCGGACTCTTGACAAAACAGTGCCACTTGATAGGTGGGACTGTAGTTCAAGTGAGGTGAAGGCAACAAGCCTCAGCCAGCTCCACCTATTGGTTACCATGGAAACGTGAGGTGCAGCTACAGCAAAGGTGCTCTTCACCTTTCCTCCTGTTAGTATGAGTTCAGCCACACCCTCTTTAAACAAGATGTCTCCCATTTCTATGACATTAAAGTCCTTCAGCATTGCGTTGTAAGCACTCAACAATGACACCTAATCACAATGGAATTAGCTGTGCACATGTGACTCATGTATCTCCCCCACCACCACACAAAAACATTTCTCCCCTAATGCCACGATGCTGCTATTCATACATTCTTTGGGTGATTGTTCCACAACACAGGCTGCTAGAGTCCCTGACTGTACTATACCTGCAGCTCTGGGAGGGACAACAGCTCCATCCAGGCCTGTTCCAAATCTGGAGACATCCTCTGTGGCGGTGCCAGCTGACCTGAGGGGAGGCTGGCTGGCGGCAGAGCTGGATGCTCGGGGGACATTATCATGCTGTTGCTGGTAGGTACTGAAACAGCCGGTGTGTTCTGTGAGAGAAAACACAAGACGTGACAGTCAAATGTCTTCTACAGGCTTCTATGTTTTTGGCAATAATTGAGTCAATATTCTTACCTCAGTTTCCTCTACAGGAAACGTCTCTGCCAGAAGCTGCAAACATTCGTCAAATGACATGCCATCGACGCTTTCTTCTGTGAAGCTGACATTCTGCAACAGGATTTAAAGATCTTGCAGTTAGGTGTGTACTTTAACTCCATTTGTGGCATGATTTTGATTTTGTAGAGCATCTTTAAAAAGCATTAAACATTGATGCAAACCAGCTGACCTACTCGTTTCTCTCTGTGTGCTAGATGAGATGGTTACCTAGCTACAACACAACCAGAACCTATCACATGATGTAGGAGTGGCCAGTCACCAACAGGAGTAATGATGCCATTTGCTTGTACCTGAGTAACCTCCAAAGGTGTGCCAGTTGACTGCAGAGGGGTGCTGGGTGGTGGTGGGCGAGGGATGTACTCCCCAGTCTCCTCGTCTAGCTGTAGCTGTGCCAGCAGGGCCTTCTCCTGCTCCCGCAGCAGATGCAGCTTCTTCTCCTCCTCCAGCTCGCGCTGCCTCTGCAGCTCGTGCTCTTTCTGACGGTGGTTGTAGTCGAACACCTCGCGCCTGGCTCCGAGATCGATGTCCTGCTTCCACAGGATGTCAATCAGGTCCATGTCCTGGAAAGAAGCCACAGATCACCTTAGAGAGTTGCGAGCTGCCGTGTGGTCCTGCAGCGATGAATGCGATTAGTGCCAGAACAACAACTGATATCAGGCCGCTGCACCTGCCACACCCTGACCTGTTTCTGCTCGCTGTCAACAACATGGTACAAAGCCCAAGTGGAAGAAGAGAATGAATAATAAATGTTCTTCTCTGTTTTCATTGTCGCCACCGAACACCTGACAGCGTCTTGATCTGATCCTCTTACCCATCTCATTACACTGAGGTGTGAGTTCTTTTGTCCCACTCTAACTCTTCAATAATCAAGTGACACAATCATATTTAAACAAGCCATTGCGTTTTCTAAACCAGTTCCAAGTCATTTATTTTACAGCTTTTGCTACTTATGCAACATAAAAATGCAAATAATTTTATATCATAAATTTAGATCAGAAACAAACAATATACAAATTTTGTCACGTATGCTTGTAACAAAGGAGTTCTGGACCAATGCCACAACCACCGGTGGCCTAGTGGTAGAGTGTCCGCCCCGGGACTGGGAGATCAAGGTTAGATTCCCGGTTGGGTCACTCAGCACTAAGGGGTTGGATTGGGGGGTTAAACCACCAAATAGTTCCCGAGCGCAGCCACAGCTGCAGCTCACCGCTCCCCACCACGGGGATGGGTCAAATGCGGAGATGTAATTTCACCAGTGTGTGATGATGACTTGGGACTTTAACTTTAAAGCAAAAACCCTACAAGATGTTTTTTTTTCTACATTCTTCTGAGGTATTTCTCTGTAATTTATTTACAGAAGAAAAACGTTTCACAAGGCCTCAGGATGTTGCATGAAACCAGACACTGGTCAGAGAAACCTTAGAAGCACGCACGCGACATATTTGTTCCTCAGATTGGTGAATAAAAACTACTTCTGATGTTGGCTTTATCCAGATCCGTGAGCAAAAAACACACAAAACATAAAACAAAATAAAGAGGATGTTAAACTATTTTTACTGACAAACCAACACATACCAATACTACTGATAATAGCAAACAAACAAGCTCCCATGTATTTTTGGACACTGTTGACATAATCTTTCCTGAATTTGTCTTTTCAAAATAAGAAGCCACTAACCCTCCTTGCCTCAGTGTTGCATCAGAGTCCTGACCACTAAAGGATTACACATTACTGAGCCTGCCTACTATAAATCATGCTCCCCAGCAGAAAGGTGAGTAGGCAACCAGAAATTATGGCATTTAGCAGAATGAGGAAGTCCTCAAAAAAGTGTAGGTGGCATCTGAAAACACACTTATGGTCGCTGTTTTTCAAAACTTAAAAAAAGAAACTTTGTTAGTCACACCTTTAAAGCCCGTCAAAAAGAACTTCAAGTTCAACACTTTTACCTAAAATGATACTTTTATGCAGCGCAGCAGTGTCGAAATATATTTAAGTCAGGGTAACCAGGAAATGCTAAAATGTGGGTTTTATTTTGTGAAGTCAATGCCGATTTCATAAGACCCAGATGGTCACGTGAACAAGGAAGCTTGGATTTCCCAGATGCCTCGTCCTTGACGACATGCAGCCATACCAGTCAAACCACCATCCCTTCAGGTAAAGTTACACTAAATCAGACTGATTACCATAAATCAGTTCTTTCTTACTGAGTATTTCGCAACATTAAAGGCTTATCAGAATACATGTATGCATATTATTTAAGATGGTAGTTTGTTTACTTCCAAACAAAAAGAGGTGAAAGTCTGGTGGTTCTTTTCTTTGATCACTATTCTTTGGACATTCACCCTTGACTGAGAGTGATGAAACACAACAACACATGATGAAAAACAGCCCCTTTTGGCTTTGATCAGTCATTTTTAAACAGCCAAGCTCTCTTTACTGCATTCTTACCTAAACACAGTATAATAAACCGAATTAAATCAATCCAAAAATTCAAATAAGTCACAAAAAAGAGAAAAGAGTGAGTGACAAAAATCATAATTAAAACAGCAAAAATAGAAGCTATGATGTGTTTAAACGGTGGTTAGAAGATGGCCAGTATCAGATAAGGGATCACATGCCTGGGAGAGGAAGAGGGTGAGGAGGAGGAGGAGGAGGAAAAGCGGGCACAGTTGTGAGAAAACAATTGCGTCCAGGTTTCATTTACGTGGGGTAAATGAAACCTCTTTTAACGGGTCAATTTTTATGGCCAGGGGTAAAAAAAGCCACTTATATTTTTATATAAAACTCTTATTTTGGTTTCCCTGAGAGGAAAAACGTCACAAGCAGATGACTTGCACAACTGAAAGTTTTACATGAGTTACCTAAATGTTTTACTTAACCGTTTTATCTAAATACTTCCTAATTAAAAATAAGTACACTCTGCCATAACCTATAAGATATTTGAGTTTAATTAAAAATACACAAGAAGTCCACCTAAAGTGTTGTTATAAGAGCGGAAGTGGACAATCAAGACTTGTTCAAAGCAAGCAAATTAATTAAATATTATTTACCTGTTGACTGGAATGCATCACCTCCATTTCCATCATCATGGAGATCTGTGCTCACGTAAAAAACGCCTTATAGGTGAAAATTGGATGTATTTTTAATCCACAAATGGCAGGTTAAAATGGCGAGCGGTCCGTAAGGCCAGTACTGTCCGTGAGGGCGGCCGCAGCTGACTTTAGGGAAATATTGCTTCCTCCGGAGCTTGTGAGCGTTACGGAACCGGTGGCCCCGCCCACCGAGCTGCGGCTCCGGGATCGTCCCACTCACGGGGGCCTATGAGGCTGGAGCAAATGGGCTTGGAGATAAGACCCGCTGTGCGCATGCGCGCAACGCCAGTCTGCCTGACCTGATAACACACTGGCAGCCAGGTAGTTATTACACAACTTATGTACGTGTGTTTAAACCATCGACATATTGTTCCCAAGTATCCAAGTAAACTCGATTTTAGTTCTGAAAAAGATATTTCGTGTTTAAATGATCCTCTCCAAACATTGCAACCTCCTTCGTTAAGTTTATCAATGTTTTTGTTTAGTTTGGTAAACAGCGACTCCTGCTGGTGGTTTGGGTGTGGAACTGGACGCCATGGCGCCCTCGTGTCTCTTTGAGGTCATTTACTGACAGCAGGAAAACTTCTACAAAAAAAGTTGTGCATTTATTTAAAATGCACTTTGGAGACACAAAGGCTGTTTCAAAAACACAGATTTATATATGGTAACTTAATTTTTTTTTTAATATTGCTCGCACATTTAAAAGTATTTTTATGGGAGGTGTTTTTGACAACTTTCTAACAATTCCTAGATTTCAAATTGCATCATATATTTGCATGTCTTAAAAGCTTATAAGCTATAACTGAACCACTGCATAGAAACAGGTACTTTCTACAATTCTGTCACATATGTACAAAATAATTAAAAGGACAAGGTGAATTTTGATTATTTGTTTTCTAGCTTTGGACATTGTGTTGTTACATCATCACATGGTGTTTCTAATCTCCTAAAGCTTTTTGCTTTTTTTCTTTAATGTTTAGTTACAACATACATATTACTCTTAAAGCAGTCTCCAGCTGTTTACTACTATCTCAAAGAGATGTCTTCCAATATAAAAAATAACTCAAGACCTGAGAGATGCTTCATCTTTCAATCATGTACGTTTTGATTCAAAAGTGGGAAAAGTTGTTTTTAGGCTCTTACACAATTGTCCTATAGGCCTATCTACTAAAAATGTGTTTCTTTCAAATTTGTCAAACACAAATATTGTTTTGTTTTTTCTTGAGTTTATGAGCATTTTATGGCTGAATAGTTCATAAGTTTGCACTGGAAAGAAAAAAAGAAAAACGTTGAAAGACCTTCAAGCCTGAAGAACTATTGAAGACCATTTTACAAATTATACGACGGTCTGACTTCTTGGAAGAAAAAATAGAAATGAGGTATGATTCAAGAGTTTGCAAAGTACTGGTTCATTCTCAATATACCTTCTGAACAATGAGAATTACTTTTACTTTTTCTATCAAATAGAAATGGTTTTGAAAACTTTCACCAAAGGAAGCAACATTTTTGATGATCATCTCACTTGTAATGTTGGATGCAATTTGAATATTTCTTCACCAGATGAGCTGTATACAATCAGTAAAATATTAGTTGTAGTTAATGTAAAATGAACAATGTAATATGTGGTTTACTTTATCTAAAATTGGTTGCATGCATGTAACAACGACTTAGTCCTTGTTGATTCGGACCTCTTAATTAGATCGGGGAACATTCTGAAGTTTTCTAACTCATCAAAGAAGTTATAGCGTAAACCTTTGAAATATGTCAGAGTAGTAAGACTGGCTTTATTGTGCTGGCTTTGGCACTTATCAGCTAGACTATATATAAGAGGGCTTCTCCGTGAAATTACAGTAAAAAGCCCATTTCCCCCTCCTCTCTCCCCGGTGCGCGCTCACGAGCACGCGTTCACGTTTGGCAGCTCCACGTCGACATTCTTCCAGCTGCATATAGTGAGAGAGCTGCGCAGCGCTGGGGGAAGAAAAGGTAAAAGCGGCTGTAGTCACCTTATGATCTGAGCGCTGCAAGTCCGCAGACGGACACCAACAGCAATGATAACAAAAACAACAACACATCGGGGTTTGCGCTGCAATATGTTGCCTTGGCCTGCAGTGATCCTCAGCTCGCTTTCTCTCTTTTTTTCCTTATTTTTTGTCCTTTATGATCTAGACCACCTCGTGTTGGATTGCAGCTGTTTCCCTATCAGGTAAAGTATGGCTTGCATAACTTATACCCTATAAAGAAAATCAATATCTTGCTTTAGACATAATACTGTTTGTTTTCTATTATTTTGCATTGCTGAAGTTGCAGTCACTTGATTGCTGATTTTAGTCTCCTAACTATCTCCAAACTGACACAACTCCCTGCTGGCCTTCTTTTCCTCACTGTCATGTCTGTTAACATTGTTTGGGGGAGAGCTCAGTCTGAGCCTCCTTAGCTCAGAAAGTCTTTAAAGCTCAACAGGTTGCAACCAGGCAGAGGAGTTTGTTGATTATAATTTCACATAACTAAAATTCAAGAAGATGTAGATATGTCAACTTCTGCAACCATCCAGATGTTCACATTTGAGGAGGTGAGTAAATATGCTCTGGGATAATTTGGAGAAAGTGTAAAAGTGCTGCACATTCCTAAATGATCTTTAAGTGGTTCTTTTAGAAGAGAACTATGAAAAAAATCCACCTGGCATGTTTTTGCCTGTGTGACTGGAAGGCCCTCCTCAACTTTCTTCTGTATTCTTTAAGAAATGACATCAGTGTTGTTCTCTCATGTGTCAGGCACTGAAGTTAATAAAGTTTTTTGCATGTTTCTCTGTCTTTTACCTGGCTGCAGTTTGAAGGAGCACCTAGTCATCTGGAGGATAAGGTTCCACACAAGGACAAACCTGTGAGGTGGCACTGTGGCTTTCCAAATAAAGTTCTGTGATACACTCAGACTCTACTCGCATGCAGTCAGTGCATTACAGAACTTTGTTTTGGGAGTTAATGCTTTAACTTGTGCAAAATAAATCATCAAACATCTTCACAGCTCAGTTCCCAGAATGATGTAATGATTATAACAAGTTTTTTTAAATAAACTTTATGTTTTACACATTGCTCAAAGTTTCTCTGTGTGTCTGTTTTATGAAGGCTTGGCTTTTATTGTAAATCTGTATTTACATTTTTATTCATTGTGTTAAAAACATCACTGAACGTGCTGTGCTGCTGTGTGCCGTATGGAAGCACACTGATCAGTGGAAGGAGTGGAGGTGAGGCAGAAAGGTGAACAGTGTTGATACAGAGTTTCTACTCTTACATATTTATTTACACTGTAATGTTTCTACAAAGGTTGCCATTTTGTTTCCATTATCATGCATCACGGCCAAATCAATAAAATGTTCATTTCCATTTAAATTTCTTCTAAATTAGCTTTTTATTTATATGCTGTGACTATCTAATCTAAATATCATCTTTTCAAATAAACATTTTTTAATGCCCCTCCCACTAACTGCATAAAGGCTATTATGACTCCTTTCTCAACATATGCAACCGGTTTGGGGTTGCAAAGCATGCTGGGAAACACATTAAATGATGCATTCAAGTACATGTCAGTGGCTCATCTTGAAGAGTGTTTGAAAACGTGTCGGCTGCACTGCACAGCTTTCTGCAAACTTTAAAGAAGGAAATCCCTCAATCATACTACTTTATTTTAGCCTCTGTCATAATTGCAGGCAGAGGAAAATATCCGTCATATTTTCCCTGATCTAAAGCCATGCGCACTATACTCTCCCATGATTTAAACCCATCGTAAGGAAAACAAATGGATTACTGTTCATCCTGCATTGATACATATATTTTTCAAGATAATCTTACTTTTCTGGTTGATTTGAGTTCTGTAGTTGTCTGTTTTGAATTTCTGTGCAGTTTAAATGTGCATTTCAGAGAATGTTTAAAATTCAGTAAAACCACGACTATTTTATATTAGTAATTAAAATGCAAATTTTACTTAGTTTTGTGAAATTTCGAGAGACTGCACTTCAAACCCAACAAATATTAAAAACATGCCAAATTTTAAAGATTTATGTTGATGGTCGATTCAGATCTCATAAACGCAGTAACGATTTGTAGATTTACTACCACTTTAACCATGTGCATGTCAACGTGTTCGTAGGATAACACTGGCAACTAATACATCGATATCATTCAAAGCCGCCTTGATAATTAAATTCTGTGGCCTAATTCTGGGGACTGCTTATGAAGGCAGCACACTTTTGCTTTGAGCCGATCCTGGATCAGCTCCCTCCCTTCACAAACACGGAAGCAGCATGGCGTCCAACAGCTCCGGAGGCAGCTTCGAAAGGCAAAGGATTGCACAGCACAGACTGAGCGTAATAGCCGGGCATCTACAGCGACCCGTGGACGGTGACACAGCCATCCGAGCCGCGGAGTGCAAAGCTCAGGGGACCAGACCAGACGTCGCCACCGAAAGGAGGACTGTACCTAGGAGGAGGTACAAGGCTGTGAAGGAGCGGTTGACTACCGGCCATCTAAAGGAGCTTTATCTCGTTATTAATCAAACATTTAACTATAATAAGCAAAACAAAAACTTATAGGGTGACATTTATTAACAACGTGGGGTTATTTTCGTCCTCAAGTAGAAATAACGTTGCTAAATGAAGCCTTTATAAGTTAGCTTGCTAGCTAAGGTTCCTCGGCTACATAGTAGCCATTCATTTGTTACAGAGAGTGGGTGGGTGCGGCTAGGAGTTTGGTTGACTTTGTCAAAGTTAGCCGCGTCGTTTAATTTCTCTCACGAGGCAGTTTAGGTGTCATTTTGATTGTACAAGCCCAGGATAAATGTTGACAGAGCTGCTCTTCTGCCACCAATGAGACGAGTCAACGTGGCGGTTTATTCCATCTGATACCGTTGTTTGAGTCATTCTCTTTCATTCAGTTAATTATGTTGAGCTGTCTGAATTATTAAATGTTACGTACAATACCGGATCTGGCAGGGAATTATTTTATGTGCTAATTAACAATTTGAATAAAAAACAAGAAAACCATTGACTTTAAATTGTATTAGTCACTGGAGAGCAACACGGAAACGTTTGGGTCTTCTGATGATCTGATTGGTCAGAACCAGTGGTGGCCTGACATTCAACCTGAGCAATTATGGCAAGCTGACTTGTCACATAATACTAAGGCTTTTTCAAACATAATTTTTTAATATTCAAAACGAAAAACATTACCCCCAAAGTAAATTTGGTTAAGAAAAAACTATTCAACTTATTGAAATAATTCTAAAGGCCTAATATACTTGAATAAGGAATGTGACGTAATTTAACACGGGACATTGCATATTATTTAAAAATTAATTGAATTGTGAATTACATATTTAGGATAGGGAGCCTAAGTCTCCTCCCTTTCCGGTCGGCTCATGGGTCCCCGGAAGAACAAAAAAATGAATGGAAGTGAATGGGGCTAAAAGAGGCAGGCAAAGCAAGGCAGCTTTATTTGTATAGCACATTTCAAACATGGAGGCAATTCAATGTGCTTTACAGAGCAGGAGCAACAAAAGCATTAATCAAAATACACAAAGAAATAATTCAGACAATTAGATAGAAGGCATAGTCAAAAAAGTTTAGCAGTAAACAGTGCAGAAGGAGCAGCATAAGAAACATTCAATCATAGGCTAATGAATACATGAAGGCTTTTAATTTTAATTTAAAAGTTACTAGAGTTGGGGCCTGTTTGAGGTCATAAGGAAGCTGATTCCATCTATGTGCTGCATAATGACTAAAAGCAGCTTCACCCTGTTTGGTTCTGACCCGAGGTTCTACCAGCTGACTGCTGTCTAGGGATCTGAGAGCTCTGCTAGGTATATATACTGGAAGGAGATCCAACATGTACTTAGGCCCCATACCATTGAGTGATTTATAGACTAGTAGAAGCACTTTAAAATCGATTCTGTAGTTTACTGGCAACCAGTGCAGAGCTTTTAGAACGGGGGTGATGTGCTCAGTTTTCTTAGTTTTCGTTAGGACCCTAGCAGCAGCATTCTGAATAAGCTGCAGTTGTTTTACGGCTGTTTTTGGAAGCCCAGTCAGAAGACCGTTGCAATAATCTAGTCTGCTGGAGATGAACGCATGAATTAGTTTCTCTAGGTCTTGTTTCGACATGAGACCTCTGAGTTTTGCTAATTGATGGAGATGATAAAACGCTGATTTGGTTTTAGCCTTAATGTGACCAGTGAAGCTCAGGTCTGAGTCAATGGTAACACCAAGGTTTCTAACCTGAGTCTTAGTCTTTATTCCTCTAGAGCCAAGTTGAGCAATAACTTCCATCCTCGGTTTTTTTATTCCCAAAGACAATAACTTCTGTCTTGTCTTTGTTTAACTGAAGGAAACTTGACTTCATCCAGTCATTGACTTGCTCTAGGCACTGACAGAGTGAGTCTAGGGGACCGGATTCATTAGGTAATAGAGCTAGATAGATCTGGGTGTCATCTGCATAACTATGATGGGCAATGTTGTTGTTGTATATGATCTGACCCAGGGGGAGCATGTAGAGGTTGAAGAGCAGTGGCCCAAGAATGGAGCCTTGGGGGACACCACATGTCATAGTGATCTGCTTTGATCTATGTTCACCAATAGAAACAACATAACCTCTGTCAGCAAGGTATGATTGGATCCAACTAAGGACTGTACCTGATAGTACCTGATGTTGTGATCCACAGCATCAAAAGCTGCAGTGAGATCGAGCATCACTAAAACAGATGTTTTGCCTGAATCTGTATTCATATGGATATCATTTAATACCTTAATCAGTGCTGTCTCAGTGCTGTGGTGTTGTCTAAAGCCTGACTGAAAACCATCCAGGAGATTGTTTGTCTCCAGGAAGTTGTTCAGCTGGATCATAACTGCTTTTTCAACAATTTTCCCAATGAGATTGCTCCATAATTATTCATCTCTAAGGGATCTAGTTTGCTTTTCTTTAGAAGAGGCTTGACATCAGCAGTTTTTAATGAAGTAGGAAAAATACCTGATTTTAAGGAGTAATTAGTAATTTTCAGTGCATCATCTTTCAAGCAATTAAAAACCCTTTTAAAGAAGTTTGTTGGCAGTATGTCAAGACAACAGGTAGATGAGTTTAAGCTATTAACTATGTTTCCCAGTGTTTTAGCATTAATCATGTCAAAGACTGGCATTCTAGCTAAAGTGTTGCTATGTGGTAGGGGTGGTCTTGGTGTGTTGGTTGACAGGGAGGACTGAATGGCTGATCTGATGTTTAGTATTTTATCATCGAAAAAGGATGCAAACTCATTACATTTAGTTTGGGACTTGAAATCAGGGGCTAACTGTGTTGGGTGGTTAGTAAGCCTCTCGATGGTGGCAAACAGAAAAACGGGAATTGTTGATATTATCACTTATGACTTTGGAGAAAATGGTTTGTCTCGCCTTTTTGTGCGGAGCTGCAGTCTGTAGGTCTCATAATGATCGGGCAGGCTACTTTTCCTCCATTTACGCTCAGCTTTGTGGCATTCTCTCTTTTGGTTTGTAACAGATTTAGTGAACCTCCATGGAGCGTTTTGTTTCCTAGAGATGAACTTGGACTTTTCTGGGGCAATGGTGTTGAGCATCTCTAGAGATTTGCGGTTGAAATGATTTAGAAGGGAATCAGCACAGTTGGTTGTTAGACTCGTTGACATATTCATAAGATCACTAAAAACTGATGCAGTGTGATCACTTAGGTACCTTTTTTTGAGAACAGCAGAGTTGTGATGGATTACAGGTGCAGCTGACATCTCAAAAGAAATACAGAAGTGGTCAGAGAGGCCAACGTCCTTAACAACAATGTCTGATACATCAACATCTTTGGTTAAGATCAAGTCTAGTGTGTGACCTTGAGCATGTGTTGGAGCATGAATATGCTGCACAATATCAAATAGATCAAGCACTCCGAGGAATTGCACCGCAGTTTTATCATTAGCGTCATCAACGTGAAAGTTGAAGCCTCCAGCTATCAGAAGGTGATCAAAGTCTATTGTGATAACAGAGATAAGTTCAGTGAAGTTCTCTAGAAAATGAGTACAAACCACATTTAGAGATATGAAGTTTGGTGGTGTTGCTTCTATGAGAACAGGCGCGCAGCTACTATCATTTAACCAGATTTCAGATAAAAGTGTCCACGTTATTTTTGAGTAGCCTCATGGAGAAACGCTGATGCTAGCAACATCCGGTGAGATACCGGAAGTAGCACATACTCATTGGTTTACATTGTGAGGTTTTATTGCTAGTAGCAGTTTATTTGAACATATGAAAAGGATTTTAAAAAATATTTACCCCCGAAAAATGTAGTCGCGCGCCTCGGGAAGATGTTGCGCTGTTGGCGCTTGTACTAACAACCAGAGACAATTAAATCTGTAGCTACAAGAGCGATGTTTAGAACATGCACCTCCAGAGTGAGAGAGCGTGCAGCTGCGAGCGTCGGTACGGTTCTCGCCGCCTCTCCAGAGATGAGGAACCCAGAAGGATGTGGCTGAAAAATCTTAACTTGAAACCACCACAAACTTTATTTGTGCGTTCCTTTCATTTTATTGTGAAAACCCCCAGAGAGGAACACCCGCATCCTACTTTGTAGCTGGATATGACAAAACTCAGAAGAGACGCCGAGTAGTAAAGAGATTTGACAGCAGTCTCACAACAACAACAGGAATTATTTCATGTATAAAATTTTCTGAATAGTTATAATTTAACGTGCGTTTAGACTCCCGTTTTTAACCTAAAAGTGCCATCCTGCTGTTTGTATTTCCCCTGATGTAGAAACTAAAACCCAGGCTTGGTGATGAGGGATTTAAGGCTCTGACTTGGCTCTACGTCTGCTTTTAAGTAAATAAGATTGTGTCCCAAGTCTTTCAACAAAACGCAACCAACCTTATTACGATGTAGGTACTGATAAGCCTCAGAGCTTTTAAGATTGTTTATTGCCTCACTGTCAGACGCAACTGAGTTCAGAAAGTAGCTAAAATGCTACTGTACGTTAGCTTTGGCCAGACTTTAAGACCACCCCCCCCCTCTCTGCTTCAGTAGGCAGACGGGGTGTAACGGTGTCCCGTTTGAGCTGTGACAGCTGGTGTTCATGCATGTTTTCAGTCTCTAAAAGCCCATAAAAAGAGGATTAGCATGAAGGAATTGCTTCGTCTCAATGTAAACAAATGCGGACCGGAAGTTGCTTGCATCTTTTGCGTAAAGCATCACGGGCCGTGAGAATAACGTGGATACAGTCAAGAAGATGAGCAGAGATAAGATTATTTACTAAAAATGACTTGTTGTTGAGAGATCTGACATTTAATAAAGCCACCTTTAAGGAAATTGTGGGAGGACACTGCGCTGAATGGGACTGATAAGGAACCGCTATAACATTCCTTGGTCTGTATGAATGAACAGACATATTTTGCCTTGTAGAAATTATAACAGGAATAGGGAAAACTAACATTTCATTAGGTCCTCATTTGTCCTGGAAACATTGATAAGGAACATTTTCCCTCAAATCTGGACCAGGTTCATATCAGACAGAGGATACTGAGAGCTGTGAATGTGACAGGGAGATACTGTGTTGGCGGGCGGGGCAGGGGGTGAATTGCACAGGGTAGAGGGGTGGGAATCGGCGAGATGGATCAGGTGGGTCAATGAAGCTTGATGTGAGTTGGGGCGGGGGGAGGGATTCCTTCGGTCTGTCAGTTTTGTGTTGATGTAGCTCTTCCAAGTGTTCAGAGCAGAGCTGAGTTGCGCTATCTTGTTTTGGAACATCCTGCGTGTTGACCTTGGCATGGTGAGCAAGGAGTACTTCTTTGTGATAGCTGACCTGCTGTGTTATGATATCCTGTTCTCCTTGGTGGGGGGTGGGGGCACGCTGGAAGTGGATGAGATTTGAGATGAAAAGTCGTAATCCATGTTTGTTAAGACGAATTCCGTCAGGTAAGAAGAGGTGTCTGTGATCCCAAAAGAAGTTAAAGTTGTCAATAAAAAAGATTCCCTTGGTGTGACAAGCCTTTATCAGCCAAGAGTTGATGGAAAAGATCCTGCTGAATCGCTCAGCTCCTCTCATGACCGGTGGAAGTGGTCCGCTGATAAACACCCTTTTCCCCAGGGATTTTAGAGATTCCAGTAGAACATCGAACTCCTTCAGCATCTCTGATTGTCTTTTGCGGATGTCGTTTGCACCAACATGAATTATGAGCTGGTTAGCGGCTGGATGTTTAGCAATGAATTCAGGGAGTCTTAGTCCCAAGTCTGCGACTGTGTCCTTGGGAAAGCAGTAAGTTTTGGTGTTTCTGGCATTTAGATCCAGATTCTTGACATGGAAATCCCCCACTATGACTGTCTGAAGCTCAGCCTCAGAGTTTTGCCTCTTTCGACGTAGAGCTATTTTCTTATCTGTTTTGTCTTACGCCCTGAATTGCACATATGTTGTACTTCAATGTAAATGAAAAGTAATGATGTGTGTTTCTACCATGCCTGTCACGTACTTTAAGATTTATCAGCTTGTAAAAATTCTTAATTACTGTGACTGCAAATCAGATGTCAGCACGTCGCATATATGACGTCACCACACAATCTCTTCTGCCCCAGCGTAGCTGCTACTTACCACATGGCAAGATTTATGGTGGTTCTTTCCTCCTAAAAGAAGGATTCGAAGCTCGCAAAACTCCCAGCCATTTTTCCTCTGCCATTCTCCGTGTCTGGTTCGATGACGTAAATTTGATGATGCGCATTTGTAGTCCTTGACGAATTTTCACACAAAACCTAAAAAATCTTTTGCTCACGTTTGAAAATGAGAACTTTCTTGGCATCAGAATGTGTCTTTAAAATTCCATCCATCCATTTTCATCCGCTTATCCGGTGTCGGGTCGCAGGGGCAGCAGCTTAAGGAGGGAGGCCCAGACTTCCCTCTCCCCAGCCACTTGGGCCAGCTCCTCCGTGGGAATCCCAAGGCGTTCCCTGGCCAGCCGAGAGGTATAGTCCCTCCAGCGTGTCCTGGGTCTTCATTTGGGTCTCCTCCCGGTTGGACGTGCCCGGAAAACCTCACCAGGGAGGCATCCAGGAGGCACCTTAACCAGATGCCCGAGCCACCTCAACTGGCTCCTCTCGATGTGGAGGAGCAGCGGGTCTACTCCGAGCCCCTCCCGGATGACCGAGCTTCTCACCCTATCTCTAAGGGAGAGCCCAGACACCCTGCGGAGAAAACTCATTTCGGCCGCTTGTATCCGCGATCTCGTTCCTTCGGTCACTACCCAAAGCTCGTGACCATAGGTGAGGGTAGGAACGTAGATGGACCTGTAAATCAAGAGCTTCGCCTTTCGGCTCAGCTCTCTCTTCACCACGACAGACCAGTACAACGCCCCCATCACTGCAGACGCAGCACCAATTCGCCTGTCGATCTCACGCTCCACCCTTCCCTCACTCGTGAACAAGACCCCAAGATACTTGAACTCCTCCACTTGGGGCAGGACCTCGCCCCTGACCTGGAGAAGGCATTCTACCCTTTTCCGACTCAAGACCATGGTCTCGGATTTAGAGGAGCTGATTCTCATCCCAGCTGCTTCACACTCGGCTGCGAACTGCTCCAGCGAAAGCAGGAGATCACGTTCTGACCCCTCCCTGGGCTGCCACCTTACCGTGGTGGAGGGGTTTGAGTGTCCCAATGATCCTAGGAGCTAAGTTGTCTGAGGCTTTATGCATCTGGTAGGGTCACCCAAGATGCTGGTCAGACCTGGCAGAACCAAACGTGTTGTGAGGGACTGCTGGGAACGTCTGGCAGAGTCACCTGTCAGAAGGAGCTTCAATTCCCACCTCCGACAGAACTTTGAACGTGTTCCGAGGGAGTCAGGGGACATTGAGTCCGAATGGGCCATGTTCCGTGAGTCCATTGTCGAGGCGGCTGACCGCAGCTGTGGCCGCAGGGTGGTCGGTGCCTGTCGTGGCGGCAATCCCCGAACCCGCTGGTGGACACCAGTGGTTAGGGATGCTGTCAAGCTGAAGAAAGAGTCCTATCAGGTCTTTTTGGCCAGTGGGACTCCGGAGGCAGCTGATAGGTACTGGCAGTCCAAGCGGAATGCGGCTCATGTGGTCGCGGAGGCAAAAACTCGGGCATGGGAGGAGTTCGGTGAGACCATGGAACAAGACTTCCGTACGGCTTCGAAGAGATTCTGGTCCACCATCCGGCGCCTCAGGAGGGGAAAGCAGTGGACTACCAACACTGTTTACAGTGGGGAGGGTGTGCTGCTGACCTCGACTCGGAACGTTGTGAATCGGTGGGTCGAGTACTTCGAAGACCTCTTCAATCCCACCGGCACGTCTTCCAGGGTGGAAGCAGAGTCTGGGGACTTTGGGTTGGGCTCTCCAATCTCTAGGGCCGAGGTCACTGAGGTGGTCAAAAAACACCTCAGTGGAAAGGCTCCGGGGGTGGATGAGATCCGCCTGGATTTCCTTAAGGCTCTGGATGTTGTGGGGCTGTGTTGGTTGACGCGGCTCTGCAATATCGCGTGGACATCGAGGGCAGTTCCACTGGACTGGCAGACCGGGGTGGTGGTCCCCCTATTTAAAAAGGGGGACCGCAGGGTGTGTTCCAACTACAGGGGATCACACTCCTAAGTCGGGCTCGTTTCGTTTCTTTAAAATTCATTAATTAATTAATATTAATTCATCGAACTTATATAGCGCTTTGTTAGGACACTCAAAGACGCTGCATGCACTCACACATTCACACAC
Source organism: Aphyosemion australe (assembly GCA_006937985.1). Classification (NCBI taxonomy): domain Eukaryota; kingdom Metazoa; phylum Chordata; class Actinopteri; order Cyprinodontiformes; family Nothobranchiidae; genus Aphyosemion; species Aphyosemion australe. The sequence continues at coordinate 98,422 of SSNS01000032.1, read as the reverse complement.
TGCTGATGATGGTAAGCTACTGAGTAGCCACAGCCGCCCTGGGGCGGTCTGACAGAAGCGAGGCTGCATTGTTGCGCCATCGGCCCCTCTGACCACCACCAACAGAGGCAATTCAGGTTAAGTGTCTTGCCCAAGGACACAACGACGGCGACAGACCGAGTGGGACGCGAACCCGCGACCTTCCGATTGCGGGGCGTCCACTTAACTCCTATGCCACCGTTGCATTCATTTTTTCGTTCTTCCGGGAACCCATGGTCCAGAAGTAAATGGATGTGACTTAGGCTCCCTATACCAATTAAATGTTGAAATTACCACCCAATATTTCAACAAATATTCAGATTCTGTAAATTTGGATTTTTGTTTCAGTTGTGTAGATCTGGAAAGATAAATTAAATAAGCCTGATTGGCTTTTGCCTCCTTCTTCAATGTATTTTAAACTTATGCTGTTAAATTTTATTTTTAGTGCATATAAACAAATAACATTAAAATAAAATAAGTATTTGTGCATTTATTATATATCTGAATTTGTATTTTGACTTGGAGTTGGAGGAATGCTATTACTAAAACCTAAAAGAGTAAGATTGTGGTTAAATTTTATGTTACAAAGATTTGCCAATAAAAAGAATACAACATAATGTGCTGACATCTAGTGTTAGTTTGGGAAATCATCAGTAACTCCTACAATCAGCACCCTATAAGTGTATCTGCTCCTGGTGTTGTCATATCTTTATTATGATCAGTATTAGATATTTCAAAGTTCAGGAGTAAGTGCTAAATGGTTTAATTGTGTAAATAGTGAGTTAATTTGTTCAACAGCTTTATCACAAAACTGGAATTACATATCTATTACTACCTGGGTGCTTTCAAGCAAAAAACAATCCAGATTTTCAGGCTGTTCTGTGTTTTTGCAACCTTAGGTTATGTTGTGTAAACGGCATGCTTCCTCCAATAAGTCAAGAGTGTGTGGAAATGTAGACTAGACAAAAACAGTAAATGTAAGTGCAGCTCAGAAGTAAAAGATGGAATGCTTTGGGACGTTTTTGACAGAATATGCTTTTTTAAAATATTCGCCAGATGACTTAAAGCTGTTATAGCAAATCTGCAAACAAGCTAGGTTTTGAACACAAGCATAGTCATGGAACACTATCCCCTCCCCTCGGGTATCTTCCCTGGATCCCCTTCCACCGGAACCGGAAACTTGCGTTGGCAGAGGATACGAGATAGTGCTAAACACCAGTCGCCGTTTTCTACATCCAAACGTCTTTTGTTGTCCGTGACTTCAAATGGTGTTTTTCTTTTTGGGACTCTGTTAGTTTGTCCTGAAGTTGAAGTGGTAGCAGCCAGCTGTTTCTCATCCTCTGATGTTATTGAGCTGCAAAACTCTCACCAGTGGTGTTCTATTGCAAAATATGCGAGTGCGTAATCAATGGAGGACCCAGGGATGTGCAGCAGTTTGGCGAGACCGACAACCAGATGGTCCAGTGGTTGCTTTCAGTCGAATCGTGTTGTTGGTGGAGGTTTTTAGACGAATGGCGAGAGAACCACTTTATTAATTTTACTTTTTTTTTTTAACATCCACAATTTATTTATAGTTATTCTATTTTAGAAAGTTGACGAGGCATGAAAAAATACTTTAAGCTAAGTTGTTTTCCAAATTTTCTATTGCAGCTTTAAATCTTTATACCCTGCTCACAAAAATTAAAGGAACACTTTTTTTATTGGGCCTGGCATGAAATCAATTAAACCTGTCTGATAATTTTCTGGTTGATTCAGCAGCTGAGGGCATTGTTAATCACTTCCAGCTGTATTGGTGTTCATGGACTTAACGACAGGTGCACTAAAGTGGCAACAATTACAAAACCCTCAAAACAGGACTGGTTTAACATGTGGAGGTCATTTCAAGTTTCTCCCTCTTGATCTTTTTTGGCTGGTTTTCCACTCGTGCTAGTTTTGGCTTGAGTAATTATCTCTACTGGCAGTATGAGGCGATTCCTTAACCCTACAGAAGTTGCACAGGTTGTCCAACTTCTCCAGGATGGCACATCCACACGTGCTGCAGCAAGAAGGTTTAATGTGTCTCCCAGCACAATCTCCAGAACATGGAGGAGATTTCAGGAGACTGGCGGTTATTCTCGGAGAGCTGGACAGGGCCGTAGAAGGTCCACAACCCATCAGCAGGACCGATACCTGCTCCTTTGTGCAAGGCGGAACAGGCTGAGCACTGCTCGTGCCCTACAGAATGACCTCCAGAGGACCACTGGTGTGAATGTCTCTACCCAAACAATCAGGAACAGACTTCATGAAGATGGCCTGAGGGCCCGACGTCCTGTAGTGGGCCCTGTGCTCACTGCCCAGCACCGTAGAGCTCGACTGGCATTTGCTCAAGAACACCAGAATTGGCAAGTCCGCCACTGGCGCCCTGTACTTTTTACAGACGAGAGCAGGTTCACCCTGAGCACCTGTGATAGACGTGAAAGAGTCTGGAGAAGACAAAGAGAACGTTATGCTGCCTGCAACGTCGTTCAACATGACAGGTTTGGTGGTGGGTCAGTGATGGTCTGGGGAGGCATATCCATGGAGGGACGCACAGACCTCTACTGCCTAGGAAATGGTGCTCTGACTGCCATAAGGTATCCAGATGAAATCCTTGAACCCTTTGTCAGACCCTACGCTGATGCAGTAGGTCCTGGTTTTCTCCTAATGCACGACAATGCCCGGCCTCATGTGGCAAGAGTATGCAGGCAGTACCTGGAGGATGAAGGAATTGAATGGCCTTCACGATCCCCTGACTTAAACCCAATAGAACATCTGTGGGACATTATGTTTGGGTCCGTTAGGCGGCGCCAGGTTGCTCCTCAGACTGTACAAGAGCTCAGGGATGCCCTCACACAGATCTGGGAGGAAATGCCACAAGACACCATCCGTTGTCTCATTAGGAGCATGCCCCGACGTTGTCAAGCATGCACACAAGCTCGTGGGGGCCACACAAGATACTGAAAAGCATTTTGAGTTGCAGAAATGAAGTTTTTGAAATAATGGACTAGCCTGCCACATCTTCATTTCACTCTGATTTTAGGGTGTCTACACAATTGAGCCCTCTGTAGGCTGAACACTTTTATTTCCATTAAAAGACTTGGCATCCTTTTGTTCCTAAGACATTGCCCTGTCGTTATTTGTATAGATATCCAACTTCAAATTGAGATCTGATGTATCTAATGTGTTTCTTTAAAGTGTTCCTTTAATTTTTGTGAGCAGTGTATACAATACTTGTATCTGCTTTAAAGATGCCATTTGTTCACTTTTCTCTGTTATAGGTAAAGTCATGCCAGCTTGATTTATATGACTCTGAAGTGATTAATCACTCATTTGTGTCACTATCTGCACAACACCTGGCATCATTTATTTTTATACCAGACACTGCTGAGGGAAAAAAAACCTTAAACAATTAAAATGTTAGCGCGTGGTTGCCATTCAGTATTTGTAGGGAACTCCCAATGAACGGATTAGCCTTTATTCCTGATAGGATCTCGTCAAATGTTATCAATAAGTTATTGTGAATCTTCAAGTTGTTGTAAAGCTGAATTAACTGAAGAAGTATAGCCTACTAGGTTTTTACAAAGCACAAATGATGATGAATTGGTTTATTCCTAGAAATAATGGTGTTTGCCTGAGAAATCCCACATTATCTTTGCATGGAAAACCATTTTGTGGGGGAACACCTGTGATATAAATTGGTTATTTCCCATTGTAGTTCCACTGTCAAACAGAAAAAAAAAGAACAGAAAGTGCCTTTGCTACGTTAGGAGTCCCCAGTTCAAGCTTAATAGATCTACAAATTTAGTCCTGCAAATAAATATGCTTAAATGTAAAATGGTGAGTGTAAACACAGGTCGTACATGTGATGTCAGAGCGTTTTTGTCGTGGGCAGTGACATTGTGAAACCTAAAACTTGGTTATTTACGTCCACAAGCAAATGCTGACAACAGAGAATTTGTAAATCTCCAATTTGGTCAGAGTTTGTGAAAGAATCATTTTTGGTGCCATTAATCTTCACATTTGTGCCAAAAATATCCTTGTTTTGGGGGAAACCCGGCTACGTGTGAACAGGGCCTTACTCTTTTTCACCTTGATGTTGGACACGTGGAGCTTCAGATCTCAAGAGGGTTTCGGGTGATCAATAAAGACATCTTTTCCAGTTTTTGTAAATTGCTTGATGGGAATTTTACCCGACCAGTGAAAACTTAACAGGAGAATAGTAGCAAATAAATCAGCCCAAAACCCTCAGTGCTTTTGTAATCTCCTGATATTTCATATTTAATCTCACTGAGTTGTTGTTATTCCACAGGCAGGAGATTATGAAGTGGAATGGCTGGGGATACAGTGACTCAAAATTCCTCTACAACAAGAAGGGCCAAGCAGAATTCACAGGCAAAAGGTAAAGTGGAATATCACACTTTGCTCCAAGGCAATCTGCTCTTCCCTTTCAGTTGGTAATTTAATCTTGTTTCTAGGCAGTGTGTTAATCTTGAGGATTCATTCTGTTGTGGCTGGAGGCTGGAGCTTTATGCACTGATCCCTTTCACAGTCCCCTCTTTGAAATGGTGTGCTAGTTTCCTCCTCCTCCCACAACAATGTGCTGCTTCTGCCACCTAGTGGTTGGCATTTAAAGCCTTCATTGTCATCTGAGAAGGTCACCAGTTGTGATTTTCAGCCTTTCCAATCTCTGTTGCTCGTTCGCGGGAACGACTTCCCTGCCTTTTTTATAATTGATCATTTTATGTGCTGTGGGAATGATGGTGTAGTTTAATTGGCTGCAGGTGTTGAGAAACAAAATATTTTAATGCGGAACAGAAAATAATAACTGTTTTTAAACCTAGTTTTTTTTTCAGGCATAAAAATGTAGAAAGCTCTTGTTTTATAATCAACTAGCCAATTGAGAAGTTAACAGTGGAAACTCTTGCAGCATCCATGAAGATGCATTTTGAGTAATGAGCTAAACAGGATGTAGCATAGCTAATTGTTTCCTCCTGGTGAAGCATGCTGCTCCAAGCTTTTCCAACTACCTGACTTATACAGCAACAAGGAGCGAGTCATAAAGAGGCTCTGCTCCTCTGTGTTTGCTGTGACAGAAGGTTTTTCAGTGCAGAAGGTGTTTCACATTGTCTCTTTTGGACTGAGGCACACCACAGTTCCCTGATGGGCTGGCCCAGTCTTTGCCAGCAGCTCAGTTTTGCAAGAAATGGCGATTGCATCATATGAGCAGCTCTGTCACTGCTGCTAACCTCATAGGCTTTTGTATTTATGCTAGATTCTAGGGATAGACCAATATATCGGGCTGATATTTACCGTTTTTTTTTTTTTACATGTCATCATTGGCCAATATACCTCTCTAGTAGAGCCGATTTAAAAACAGGCTCATCCGTGGACAGCCTGGTGCTGCAGCTGAATTTTAGATTCCTGAAAACATCTGCTTAATAAATGCTCTAAAACATTGTTGTTCCTTTTTATTTGCCTGTTTTATATTTAAAACTTGGTCAGTTTATTGTTTGATTAACTTTGGTTAAATCACAAAATTAAGATCAACAGTTGGTTAAACTCAGAGTTCAAAAATGGATTCAGGTTCAGAAATGTTGTGCATCTTCTGTTATTGGGGACATTTTAGCATGCAAATAAGGTGGAAAAGGTATAGATATCAGCCATGAAAATTGGCCCAAAAAATCGGCAGCACACGTCGGCCATCGGCTGACCGTGACCTCTACATACCGGTATCGGCGATAGAAAAACCCATATCGGTCGATCTCTGTTAGATACAATCATTTTTCCTAAATAAAACTGCCAAATTATTACTTATAATGTAAGAAATCACTAATGCAATGAGGTGTAAATATAATGTTTTTTTTTTATTTACCTAATCCAGGTATAGACTGAGTGGGATGATCATCCCTGGCCTCAGAGATTGGATGGAGAGCACATTTGGTGCCACTCTGCAGCATAAAACTCCAGCAACAGTGAGAGCAGTTCTTGTTTCCTCATTGTGCCTCTGCTGAATGGGAGTACACACCACTTAGTCACAGCAGCTCAAACCACAGTGTGTTTTTTTTTGTTTGTGTTTCAGCTCGTTCTGAATACCAGTGCCGTACAGCCTCCTACACTGAATGAGGCCTTCATAGAGGGAATAAAGTCCACAGGTATTCCCTTCTCTCACGACCCAGAAGACAGAGTGTTTCGTTCCCATGGTAAGGCAGAAAAGAACATAGTTTTTTTACCCCTTCAATATTAGTAAAGTAAGTTTATTAAGGTGAGGTATATTTGTGATTAATATTTGTGTTTTCCTTCCAGGTCACTGCTTACATGAGATCTTTCCGTTGAGGGAGGGGAAGATCGGCCGTGTCCCAGATATGGTGGTATGGCCAAGTGAGTTCAAGTTTCCATTATTTGGTGGGTGGAGGGTGTGTTGTTTTTCATATTCCCACGTAGCATCACCGATCCTCCTCCTGGCTCAGGTGATTTAAAGGGTTAATCTCTGCAGAGGCAGGGATATTAATATGTATGAGTGGAAGCTTAATAAGAAGCGTCAGGGGGAGGACGGTTGACACCCAACACTCCACAGTCTGGTCCGCCACAGTACAATCATGAATTATGGTTCGGAGATTGCTTTTCTCTTGTTATGGCTGCTCCTATTTTATCATGCAAATGAGTGTTGACTGATGGTTGAAACTTGATTAGCAACCTCCCAAACGGACTGCAAATCACCAAGAAACTCAGGCTGGAATCTCATCCAAGGTGGCTCGAAATTCAGACTTTAAAAATACTGTTATTTTATTTATGATTTAGATTTTTTTTTCCATTCAAATCAAGATTTATACTTTAAGAAAAGGCTTTGTCTGAATGATAATCCTAAGAAAAAAACATTGTGTTAGAACATGAGCATGTCTCACTGCCTCCTAAAGCACGTCCACGTGGGAGAGCATGACTGCTCTTCCCGCTCACTCGCCTCTCCTGTGTGAATGGAATTAGGCTCAGCTATTGGTTAAATACGCGTATCGATCCAGCGCGTCCCACTCTGGAGAGTGGAACTTAATGTGGTCTGACTCTGCCGGAGGAAGGCCCCAAGCAAATTAAAAAGATACCCTGCCTCTCTGCTGCTGCCCTGCTGTAATGGTTCAGACAATACGCGGTTTAACACACACACACATGGACTTTTCTTGTCTGATTTAGAATACTTCCATTTTTCAGATTGTCACAATGATGTGGTGAAAATTGTGGATCTGGCTTGCAAACATAATGTTTGTTTGATACCTTTTGGAGGTAAGTCTGAATCAGAGCCTAATCATATATATTTTTACATTTTATTACATGGAACATCTTTTTCTTGCAATGCCTTCGTTTTAATTTAGTGAGCCACTGAAGCTGTTTAATTATGGAATTTTGAATCCCAATATCAACATTTTATCAAGCAGTGTAGGTTTTAATTCTAGTCAGCTAGTCTAGTCTCGTCCCGGTCATGGCTTCCTGCAGCTCATTCCACCCATGTCTCCTTTACTGTGACGAGCTAGACTGTCTAACGAGTAAAAGAGTCTTTTGTAATACTCTTGTCTCTCAGGAGGAACTAGCGTCTCTAGTGCCCTGGAGTGCCCGCCAGAGGAAACGCGCTCCATCGTTTCTTTGGATACGTCACAGATGGTACGTAAACACTTTCCTTTAGATGCGTTAAGATGACAGCGAATACAAAACCAGAGCTAAAGTAGTTGGATAAAATCTAAAACATTTTAGCACACGCTTAAACATGCAATATGTAAGAATGAAGTAAGAATGACATCCTGTGGTCAATTTTGGTTACTGCAGCCCATTTTTCTAAGCAAAAAGTTGCACTCTCACTGTCGTTCTGTGAGTTTCACGGCTGTTGCCAGTAACGGATCAGCACCACATGACAAGTGAAGACAAGTCATACACAGTAAGTTAAGTAGATTAATACCTGGTCGTGTCTAGTGTTAGTTAGGTAGGGAGCACTTACTACACTTATTACGGTAATATGCCTCAGACAGAGGAAGTGTGGTTGTTTGTCATCTTGCTGTTAGCTTGCTGTTATAGTTCTGAACAACTCATTAAAGGAAGTAAAACTCCGCAATTGACTCATTATTTACTTCACTCATACTCATCGCAGCGCCACAGTAAAGCTTATGGAAGGGAAACACTGGAGTAAAACAAAAAGGTGCCATGGCTTCTTAGGGTACAAGAAATAACTTCTGGGTCACTTTTGATAACCTCACAAACTCACAGATAGTTACTACGTACCTCTTTTGTTTAGCCGGCTGTTAGCTTCCTTCCAACATGACTGAAAATTTAGACTGTTTTGTTATTTCACTGTAGGATTCTTGCATATTGCTTCTTACAGCCTGCCGCACACGAGAGCCAATAGCTGAGCTACTGGTCATTTGAGGCTGTTTGCTCAGCAGAGTACTCGCTGTGTGCGCCTAATTTTCACTGAGTTTTCTGCCTCACCTCGCTGAGGTGAAAATCAAACCGGTTTGATACTTTCCGAGGCTCCCAGATGCCGCATCGGTTTTGTGGCAAATTGGCAGCATTGTTTGATAGAAAGGGCTCATCAGCAAAACAAGTATAAGCATTTCTTATAGCTTCGTTTTGTTTATTTTTCCGTCATGCAGACAGGAGGCTGCCACCTTGGAATCACGTGAGGGGAGAACGCGCTCCAAATGATCATCTCAGCTGATTCTGTTTACAAAAGTGAAACTTAAGCGCGTATCGCGGACTTCCGTGTATCTTGGACATAACTTGCTTTTTATTGCGATCGAAGCTGCGCAGGTGTGTGTCCTCCACCATCCCTGTGAGCTGTCAGATGATCTGAGCTGCAGATCTAACGGAGAAAAGCTCCCGGAGCTCCAGTTTCTCAGCTGGTCCTGTTTACAAAAGTGAAACTTAAGCGCGTGTTTACTTTCATTTTCATTACACGTTGCGGTAATATTGCGCTGATTTGCCGGCATGGTGTGTCTTATAAAAAGGGCTTAAAGTCTCTGTTTTGTTTGTTTTTTCGTCATGCAGACAGGAGGCTGCCACCTTGGAATCACGTGAGGGGAGAACGCGCTCCAAATGATCATCTCAGCTGATTCTGTTTACAAAAGTGAAACTTAAGCGCGTATCGCGGACTTCCGTGTATCTTGGACATAACTTGCTTTTTATTGCGATCGAAGCTGCGCAGGTGTGTGTCCTCCACCATCCCTGTGAGCTGTCAGATGATCTGAGCTGCAGATCTAACGGAGAAAAGCTCCCGGAGCTCCAGTTTCTCAGCTGGTCCTGTTTACAAAAGTGAAACTTAAGCGCGTGTTTACTTTCATTTTCATTACACGTTGCGGTAATATTGCGCTGATTTGCCGGCATGGTGTGTCTTATAAAAAGGGCTTAAAGTCTCTGTTTTGTTTGTTTTTTCGTCATGCAGACAGGAGGCTGCCACCTTGGAATCACGTGAGGGGAGAACGCGCTGTGATTGGTCACTTGGAACATGTGGGCTCAGCCAACAGCTCACGTAGTGCGCACACAGCGAGTTTCTGCCCCTCCGTGGGGCGGAAAGTATCAAACCGGTTTGATTTTCACCTCAGTGTCTCGTGAGGCAGAAAACTCAGTGAAAATTAGGCGCACACAGCGAGGAATCTGCTGAGCAAACGGCCTCGAATGACCGGTGGCTCAGCTATTGGCTCTCGTGTGCGGCAGGCTTAAAGCTCTAGTGCAGTGTCCCTCAATAGGGGGGAACCTCCACTTTCCAGCCCTCAAGCCACAATCCTTTCACATTTACTGAGGCAGCGTGGTGTTGTGTGCGCTCTATTTAAATAATAACAGGAAGACCACTGCCCCCGTGTCAGCTCCACAACAGAGCAACGGTTCAGTCTTCTCTGTGTTACTCTGTGACTCACATTAACGCTGCTCAGCTGCTTGAGCAACGTGTTTTACTTCCAGTTTTTGAGCAGCTGGTTCACTGATTATTCCTCAGCAGTTTTTCGGATGGAAAAAAAATGTGTGTTCTAAATTCTTGGCTAAAAGCAAAGTGGACAATGAAAATAGACAGTTTAAAGATCAACTTCTGTGTATGACTCGTCTTTGCTTGTTATCTAGAATCTTCTGGTGCTGATCCGTAAATGGCAATGGCCATGAAACTCACAAAACAGGAGTGAGACGGTGATTGCAGTAACCAAATTTGACCACAGGATATCATCTTACTTTTTTCTTGCACACTGTACCTTTAAAGCTCTCATTCACTCGTTATTTCATGTTGGAGCATGGCCGAACGTGTTTGTTCGGTGTTATTGGCTGGGTTATAAATAGTCCCAGGTCCACTACAGTCCTTTGATCCAGGGTCGCATCGGGGTGATATACAAGCTGTCAGGATGCTGCTTGTGTTGAGTTTGGTGCCATGGACATCAGTGACCAGTTTTCCATGTCAGAGGCCAGAGGTGAGGTGGCTCCAACAAAAACACATGAAAGCAGCAGCGTGATGGGAGCATAAAGTTTATTACCTCTAGAGAATAATTAATGGCCGACATGACACAGCTTACTGTGGAAAGAGGAAACTACAAGACAAGTATTTGGGATTAGATGTTAACTTCAATTAAGATGACCATTATCTCTGTCCTGTTGCACATATGCTTATGGTTATCCTCTTAACCCGTGTGTGTGTGTGTGGGGGGGGGGGGTGCACTTTCAAAAGAAAGCTTACATTTAAGCTGCTTCTTCCATGATGTTTTTTGCAGAACCGTATTCTGTGGATTGATGAGAAAAACCTAACTGCACACGTGGAGGCTGGCATCATCGGTCAGGATCTGGAGAGACTGGTAAACACTGCTTATCCGCTCACCGAGCTGTTTCCCAGTTTTCACGCACGCTCACCTTGTTACTCTTTGCACAGTAGATTTAACAGGATTTGGAAAGCTGTGGAGGAAAGGAGCACAGTGCTGAAGGAGGGAGATTAGAGAGCGAGCTGGTGGTCATGAGCAGATGGCACCATCAAGCTAATTCAGAGAAATGGAGAGGGAGCAGGCGTATGATGTAGAGGAATGCGTGAGCGGCATCTAAAACAGACCCCACCTCTGCATTTAGACCAGGCTGAGCTGACGGAGCAGATGGGTCTGCAGTATTAACTGCCTTCCAGAGGGGTGTGTGATAAAACCCTTGTGCTTCTGGAGAGCGTTATTCTTACACTTAAAGGTCTTCATTATCCTCATTGTTAAATGTGTTGTCCAAAGATGCAGGTTATCTGCGAATATGCTGCCTCAAGGAGAATTAATGACCCCAACATCCTTCTGGAAGCTTAGTGGATAACAAACGTTTAATGGTTTCTTCTCAGGTTTTCAGATTTGTGTGTGCCACACATTGATGATCCTTTTGGATAAAGGCTAAAACGGACACACTGAAAGTTGATATTTACTGCAGATGGATTCTGCATGGAGCTGAGTGTGTTTGTTTTGTGCCGTTTCCATTTGGCTTCATTTTAGGTTGTTAAAGTGTGGTTCCATAAAACCTTAGTTTTTACATTCATGTTTAACTGGACCAGAGAAACGCTGCTGCAGAGCTGCAATTATATTTTCTCCCCTTGTTTGCTCTTTCTGCTTGTCATTAAAACATTCTTGTGAGTTTACAGCATCAAATGGTTTTTGTTTTCTCAAAACATTTTGGTTCATTTTTTAACCACCATTATAAACGCATGCTGTTTACTTTTTTCCTCTTTCCATCACAGCTTAATGAGAGCGGCTACTGTACCGGGCATGAGCCTGACTCCATGGAGTTCAGCTCCCTGGGGGGGTGGGTCGCAACAAGAGCGTCAGGCATGAAGAAAAACATCTATGGCAACATTGAGGATCTGGTGAGTCACTGCCTTTTTTTTCCTTTTGCACATTTGATCTGCAGTGATGTCGGTAATTAGAGTAAGTCTCTCCTCTACAATTCATCCAATAATAACAAAAGGGCTGTTTGTGTACGATTGCTTAGGTTGTCCACATAAAGACGGTTACACCACGAGGTGTGATTGAAAAGAGTTGTCAAGGACCACGTATGTCCACGGGGCCAGATGTTCACCACTTCATCCTAGGCTCAGAAGGTCTGCAAACGCTCTTGTGTAATTTCACCGTGTCACAGCATGTGAGCATGTAAGCATCTGTGCATATCCTGTGTGTGTCTGTAAGGTATTTGTGATAAAACTGCAACATCAGGAGTAATTCTCAGGCTTTTTACACATTAACTAGCGCTGGTGTAAAGTGATTTGGAAGGGGAGTTGGTGAGGAACCAGAGACGATCTCCTGCACCCCATCTGCAGTGCCCTGTTTTTATGAATGCCCACAGAGAATAATGGCATATGCCAAGTTCCCTCATTCATAATGAGGGTGTTTGGAGACATTTGGCATTGTTATGTTAAACAGCTGTGGGTGCAAACTTTACTTTAGCTCTACTAAGATCAGCAAACTGCTCCTTGTCTCGGCTGGGGACTGCAGCACAAGTCTCAATTTGTTCTCAATGGATGTGACTGGATTTGCAAACCAATTTAAAAGATTTAAATTAAAGGTGCAATAAGTAAGAATTTTAGCTCAGAATCTTTAGTTCAGTACCCACCTTTGACCACAGGGTGTCATTCTTACTCAATAAACCTTTAAACAAAACAATGTAATACTCATTGGTAAATGATCATAGAAACCCACACTTTCCTTTTTTGTTCCTTATGATTGATCTGATGCCAACTCCTTCTGCTCATATGATAATCCCTTTTTTATTATAAATTAAGCCAGATAAGTAGAGGATCGGTTAAACTTTCTTTGTAAGTACAAGCTTAAGATCTTGAATATGTTATGAACCTGTTCATAAATTAAGAAATGAGCTTTCTGGAGCAATAAACGCTTCAGACAGGACCACACATCTGTGGGACTTCATGTTCCTGTGGGAGGTCTGACATTGGGACTGCGAGGTCACCCCGCCACATGGTCTCATTAAAATTATCTACCTTCTCACCCTTAAAACCTCACGCTGCTGTGTGACAGTAGGGCCACATCAACAACAGCAAAGCACTACAATAAAACCCTCGACTCAGCTCTGCATGTTAAGTGGAGCACATCCATTTTATTAGAAATTACCGTGTGAAACCTTAAGCGTCTCATTCTCTGCACAACAGTGGGGTCTATTTATCTGTCTGACCTTGAAGTGGCCTGAATACAAAGTAGTTCTGTTTACCTTCAACCAGTGTAAAGAACGGCTGGACTGATGGGTGATAATCCTGCTCTCTTTTAAACTCTGTCAGCGGCAGCAAAATAACTCTTATCTAATGTTCAGAGCCAAATGATTGCTGCTCTAGAATGGCATGAAAGGTTTCTCCTTAGAAATGCAATCCTGCAGACAAGGTGTGTTTATAGCAGCAGTCACAAGGAAGTAAAGGCTTAAGCTGCAAGGCATTGTTTAATTGCATTGTGTCTGTCCCAGGAGCCTTTGTGACGTTACCTACCCCACTCCACCCATCTTTCACTAAATCCATGTCCCCGGCTCGCCCTGAGGCGCCTCCTGCATGATGCCAGAGAGGAGGGGCCTTTCTGGGGCGAGGCTTAGCGGAGTTGCACCATGTTTTCATCTGGGCCACTAGAGAGCAGCGTGTGGCATGTAGTGTCACATTAGAGGACTCGTTAAAACAACATCCTGCTAATGAAGAATAGAGCAGTTTATGAAAGCTAGATTGACGTAAGAGAGGTGTAGAAAGAAAAAACAAAATGCAAAACAGCAAAATGAGAGAAACCTTGGGTGTCAGAAATATATTAAAAACAATTGATTATATCATTCAGATCTGAGGGAAATGAGATCAGTTCCAGGTTTTACAAAGTTTAAACGCTGACTAGAGAACAAAAGATGATGTGATGTATGATTTGTTTTCCCTAGTTTTTTTACCACAAAAAATATACTAAAGTGGTGTCTGATGATGGTGGATTCGACTACCCCCGTGGCTGTAATTAGGGTGGTGTTGCATGAATATCGAGCCTGCGTGTATTTGAGCAGATAGTAAATATCGTCAAAGGCGTAGAAAACAACGTCGAGCTCAGAAAAGGAAAGCACACAAACGTGTAATTAGAAGTGTGATTGTGTGGTCACAAATTACATCATAGCTTTAGAAAGCTGAAGACGCCCTTTGGCTTTGTGTGTGTGTGTGTGTGTGTTGTACATTTTAAAGTTTCTAAAATTGGACATTTTCTGAAAACAAAGACAGAAAGCTGCAGCAAACATTGAAACTTTTCAGGGTTTAGCTTCCGTGTCTTTCAGCACATTTTACTCTCTCCATGTTTTCCCCAACTATGTGGCTAAAAAAGCTATGAAATGTGAGACAAAGGTCACTTAATATGACCTCTGGGACTTGTAAAACACTCTTAAGGTCATGTTAATTTGTCGTTCTTTGTTTTTTTTTCCACAGGAACCCTTGGCGTGGTCACCGAGGTGACGATGAAGATTCGTCCGGTGCCAGAGTATCAGAAGTACGGCTCGGTGGTGTTTCCCAACTTTGAACAGGGAGTTGCTTGTCTCAGAGAGGTGGCCAGACAGGTATGTTGTCCATCACTCCTTTAAAGAGCTGTTTTGTTGCTACTTTATCTCCACATCCTCACCATAAAACTGTAGTCTAAGCCACAACCTCTGCAGCAGCTACAGATTGAAACCTTTGAGCTGACACGGTAAAAAACAGCAGGATGTTTGTTTTTACAACATCCCAAACCTGAAGTCATCTGATGTTGCTAAGTACCATGTAAGCCCATAATGTGCACTGTTTGACGCCGCAAACACACAGTTGCTTTGTTTGTATTTTTTTTAAAATAGTCTAATTTAGGACATTTATCCAAGAAACCCCTATGAATGTTTTGCCACATGAAATGCCATTTTGATTCCTTCAGATGTTTGTTTTATTGTATAATTTGGATGTGGGACAGAGACTACTGGATGTGGGACAGAGACTACTCGATGCGGGACAGGGGCTATACTCGATGCGGGACAGGGACTATACCTGATGCGGGACAGGGACTATTGGATGAGAGACAGGGACTATACTCGATGCGGGACAGGGACTATATCTGATGCGGGACAGGGACTATACTCGATGCGGGACAGGGACTATATCTGATGCGGGACAGGGACTACTGGATGTGGGACAGAGACTACTGGATGTGGGACAGAGACTACTCGATGCGGGACAGGGACTATACTCGATGTGGGACAGGGACTATACTCGATGTGGGACAGGGACTATACTCGATGTGGGACAGGGACTATACTCGATGTGGGACAGGGACTATACTCGATGTGGGACAGGGACTATACTCGATGCGGGACAGGGACTATACTCGATGCGGGACAGGGACTATACTCGATGCGGGACAGGGACTATACTCGATGCGGGACAGGGACTATACCCGATGCGGGACAGGGACTATACTCGATGCGGGACAGGGACTATACCTGATGCGGGACAGGGACTACTGGATGAGGGACAGGGACTATACTGGATGAGGGACAGGGACTATACTCGATGAGGGACAGGGACTATACTCGATGCGGGACAGGGACTATACCTGATGCGGGACAGGGACTATACTCGATGCGGGACAGGGACTATACTCGATGCGGGACAGGGACTACTGGATGAGGGACAGGGACTATACTCGATATGGGACAGGGACTACTCGATGCGGGACAGGGACTACTGGATGCGAGACAGGGACTACTGGATGAGGGACAGGGACTATACTCGATGCGGGACAAAGTGAAATTCCAATGCAACGAGATAAAGTAAAAAAGTTTAAAAAACACAAAAAAAATTCTATTCTGCCTTTTAGCGCTAACATCACTGTTAAATATACATACAATTATTATTATTTTATATTTCATTTACTATATTTGATTTCAACTTGATCAAGCAAACAGCAAAAAGCTTCACAGTTCTTCTCAAGTTTCCATGGCTTAACTCAGGCTCTCTAGACCTTCTACAGTGGCTCTGGATCACTTTAGCTGAAATGATTTTAAACCATCAACTGGTTTTAATAATATAGACGGGCCCAAAATAAAAAAAATGGTAAATGACCTGTATTCGTATAGTGCCTTCTTAGGGTTCTACAACCCCCCAAGGCACTTCACAACACAATCAGTCATCCACCCATTCACACACTGGTGGGGATGAGCTACAATGTAGCTACAGCTGCCCTGGGGCGCAGTGACAGAGGCAGGGCCTGCCGTACACTGGCGCCACCAGTCTCTCCGACCACCACCAGCAGGCAAAGCGGGTTAAGTGTCTTGCCCAAGGACAAGTGACAGACTGAGGGGTAGGCAAACCTGCAACCTTCCGATTGCAAGGCGGCCACTTAACTCCTCTGCCAACATCGCCCATGCAGGGTTAAGCAGCTTTTCAGCGTTTTCATTGAATATTTTCCACAACAGAATGGCTGTAAAAATACCAGTAACATTTTTTTAGATCTATTCACGTTTGCTTTTAATTCATTTTCCACTAAAATCAGCATCCCATTGAATATCCATACCTAATCCACGCCTAATTTTTGTACTGTTTTATATACTGTTTGATATTTTGAGTCAAACTAATGCAGGCAAACGTTTTTTTTTATTCCTCAGAGATGTGCTCCAGCATCTATACGCCTCGTGGATAATGAGCAATTTCAATTTGGTAAGTTTTTTCTAATGAATACAGCTTTTGTTCTTCTAATGATTTCTTTAAATACGTAGCAACAAATGCTAGCTAAAGCTTTATTAATAGCTGTAAAATGAGCAGAGTACTAGCTAAGGTCAGTCAGTTCATGAGATATGAGGTGAAAACAGACTAAAACACTTATTTTATTTATTTATTAACTTATATTTTAAGAGGATAAACCAATTGAGATGAAACATCTCGTTTTCAATTGGGTCCTCTTAGCTCCGGTGGCCTAGTGGTAGAGTGTCCGCCCTGGGACTGGGAGATCAGGGTTCGATTCTCGGTCGGGGTCATACCAAAGACTTTGAAAAAATGGGACCCAATGCCTCCTCGCTTGACACTCAGCACTAAGGGGTTGGATTGGGGGGTTTAACCACCAAATAGTTCCTGAGCGCGGCCACAGCTGCAGCTCACCACTCCCCACCATGGGGATGGGTCAAATGTGGAGATGTAATTTCACCAGTATGTGATGAATACTTGGGACTTTAGAAAAAGATGCAACCCTTTTCCTTTCTGCGGTGACTAATTTTAATTAAAAAAAATGTATGCAGTGACGTCAGCCTCTGCAGCTTTAAATTATTATTCAGATTGTTTTTTTCCTCCTGCAACAGGACAGCACACACACCGAACCAAAGACCCGGGGCATGTTGAACAATGACCTTGGCCAAAATTAATGTTGTGTTGAAGTTTTCTGATGCTGTTTTCTGCGGTCCAGTGGAATGCGTCTGGCATTAGCAGAGAGCTCTAAAGTCCCCGAGGATCTTGTTATCGTCCCCTGGATTTTTACTCTTCACAGAGTAGGCACTTCCAACCTTTAGATAGGAAAGATAAAGTGATCGGTATTTTCCTTTTTTATCTGTTACCTGAAATTTCAGGCTTCATTGGTAAATTAGTGGTTTGTCATTAATGAGAGTTTGTATTTACTGTCGGGGACACATACTTTTCTAGATAATTTGAACTGTTAGAAACAATAGCGTGTGTTCATAGTAAAAACAAGAAAATGGAGAGTTTAGGTATAATTTAATCTCTAGATGTTGAGTATTTAATTAACCACTTTGATGGCTGTGAGAGACCTGAAGACCTGCAATCAAAATTTGGAAGGAAAACAATTAGGACACTAAGTGATGAAGAGACTTGAGCATGGAGGGAAATAAATGAACTGTTAAGTCTCTGCGATATCACCCATGACTTCCCTGCTGTGATTGATAACCATCCCACTGGCCCCAGCCTCTCATTTTCACTTGTCCACAGGCGCTTTTGTGTGTCCGATCAGGAATAAATCAAAAAGTGAGGAAGACTGATACCACCCCCCACCCCCGGAAACACTGATTTATAGTTGTGTTCTATGATGGTGGCCGTTGGCCTGGAATAAAGTTATTCAAATTTCACTTATATTTCCCGTGTTTTGTGTGAAAGCCCAGATGCATTCGCTTCTTGGAATTTCAGGTCCATTTTTGTGTTTTTACAGGTCACGCCCTGAAGCCTCAAGTGTCTTCAATTTTCACTTCCTTTTTGGACGGGCTGAAGAAATTCTACATCACCAAGGTAAAAATAGTTAGACGTGAGCCTGAAGACGTTCTTGCTGCAGGTGTTTCGTTAAAGAGTCTTTAACTCTCAGTTCAAAGGCTTTGACCCTGGCCGCTTGTGTGTGGCCACTCTGCTGTTTGAGGGGGACAGAGAGAAGGTTCTGCAGCACGAGAAACAAGTTTACGACATCGCTGCTAAATTTGGGTGAGAGCTACTTCCTTTTTTTGGCTCTTAAAGAAAAGATTAATAAAAAAGGCTCAACAGTCCAAGCACAGAAACGAGGGATTTGCTTCGATCCTCCATCGTTGTGGAAAGTGAGCAAAAATGACTTTGAATTCAGGGTTTTTGTTCAGTACTCCGCCCCAGTGCTGACTCACCTGTTGATACCCAGCTCCAGAACAGGTGAAGGGGTGAAATAAGTGATGTGGGGAGTGATTGTAGTACGACGAAACTGTCCAGAAGAAAACCGAGGAAGAGGTCACAAAGTGGGAATTATCGATGAGGACTTCCATTCTGAAGGGAAACCATTATGTTTTAAAACTCCCAGATTACTATAACAGCCTCATGTCATGACAAAAATCCTAATAGTCAGTCATATTATATTGTTGTTCAACATTTAATTAGATTTAACCCTGACTTGTTAAACTCATGATTTCACATCCTGAAAATAAAGCACACAAATTTTTAGAAAATGATTTGAATGAATAAACGTCAACACTCATCTCTGTTGACGTTTATTCATTTTATAACTTCTTAAAGAATAAAGTACTATTTAAAAAATGAAGCTGGTTTGATTCTGCCAGAACTAGAATAAATGAAGTGGTTTGGGAGACATTTGGTGTTTTTATTGTAAAGAATGATCAAATTTATTTTAATTTCAATACTTTTTTTTTTACATTACTCTTAGTAACATCAGTGCTGACACTTGATCAAGAAACGCAGTCAATGATAAAAACATGTTCGTTTACACATAATAATTTAGTATTTTCAGCTTCCCTCTATCAGTTTATCATGTTTTTATTCTTTAGTTCCATTTAAATTTCAGAATCAGAGTGATGACATCAGAATGGTCCCGTGTCGACTTACAGGTAATTTCCCTCCTGTGGTTAACAGCTAGCCATTAAAGCCCGCCCGTTCAACGCAGCATCGTTTACATCATTGCATTATTTCAAGGAACTCCTGATCAGATTAAGTGTCAGTGATGGATTAGTTAGGTTAGGTTTGGTGAGGGCTGTTTTCTCTGGTGTTGGGGGAATCGGGAAGAAGGCTGCAAAATCCATAAAGTGATTTTGTAATGAGCTTGGCCTGATTAGTTTGGATGGTAAATGAAAACGTGATAGATGTGTGGCTGACCTGTGGCGATGTGCGGAGCATCGCCACATTGATCCGCACATTGTTGGATTGACGGGCTCCGGGACAGCTGTTGTGAAAGAGAAGAGCTGTTAAATATTAACCCTGTTGTGTGTTTCCAGGGGCCTGGCAGCTGGAGAGGACAATGGGCAGAGGGGCTACATGCTGACCTTCGTCATCGCTTACCTCCGGGTGGGTCACTCCTCTGGCTTTTTCTGGGCAGGAGGGTTGGGCGTTTGACAGCAGATAGGATAGTGAGCAACAATGAAAGGCTGCAGAATATGACCTCAGGAGATCTTTGATTTGATCTGGTCACAGTTGTTATCAGTGCGTCCAACGCTGTGGATGGAGAGCACGTTGGCTCCTGACAGATGAACAATAGAGAGTGGACTCAGGTCAGTCCTGTCGAAGGCCTTTCACATGACCAACAAGCAGGATGTTTACACACACTTCACTTTTACCACCCCACACACTCCTCTTTTATTCAAAACCACCAGTGACAGAGAAATCAGAGGTATTTGTCCTGTCGTGTGTGTTCTTGTGTAGAAGAAGCAGTTAAATAAAGGCTTAAATAAAATCAAAACATCACAATAAATTCAGATTTGGTTCATGTTTCTTTCTGTATTTCTGCACATGTCTTGCAAATTTGCATTCAGCTTACAAAAGAACACAAAAATTATTGTAAGTGAAGTTTTTTCCATCACTTAAGGCAGTGGTTCTCAATTACTTTTGGTGAAGCCCCCCCTAGGGTACATAGATTTTTTCGCGCCCCCCCCCTTCTTTGAATTGGCCCCCAAAACGCCTATAGAAACGGCCCTGGGTGTGGGACTGAGTTTTGAAGGTGACTGGAATTGTATCAAATAAATAAATATTACGTGCTTATAAGTTATTGCTTTATAAAGTTACAAACGTGTAGTGGGATAAATCTACCTGCATTTTCCTTTTCAAGCACTTTGTTTTGTTTTTTTATGCAACCATGTTCCTGTCCTGTCTGTATTTTAGCTGCATCTCCTCTCAATCCTCCAGGAAAAACTGCTGCCTGGCTTCATGTTTCACGATTTAAGCAGATCAAAGAGATCTGTGAAACATAGCAGAGTGCGCTGCGCTCGCTGCTGCGCCAGTGAGGTAAAGTCGCAGAAGCGCGGGTGATGGAGCGCAGCAGCGGAGCGTCAGACACAACTAAAAGACAGAAAGTTCTTGTATTTTAATTCCAGAACTTGACAGGATGTCCAGACAGACCTCTGAATCCCTCTGTCAGCGCTCCTCACGTGACATTTGCGCACAGGCAGGTGACCAGTTCACGCGGAGCAGAATGTGCGCTCGGGCGGCAGCAGGAATGTTAATTCAAGTGAAATCGTTAAATTGTGTTGTTTATATGTTACTGGGGAACTCTGGTCAGCTTGTGTGGGATAAATATTAATGAAAAAAGAATGGATATTTAACGGTTTTATTGAATATTTATTATTATTTTAAAAATAAGCGAAAATAGATCATGCTGCCTCTGGCTGCGAACAAATGATTCTTTCCATTTCTCATATAAGAAAGAAAGGAAGTTATGTTCAGAAAAAAAAAACATTTAAATCAAACAGTGGTGCAGGGCAACTCAGGGAAGCAAAGATGAGGCATCGTTTAACATTACTCAATAGGGCTGTTTATACGTCACTCTACCAGACAAAAAATATAAATGAAACAAAAAGTAAGAAAAATCTAAATTTCTCTTCCATGGAACATTTGCACTGCTCCATGAAATAAAATCCATGTTTGGACTTTTTCTGTGTTCACAAATCAGTCCATGCATGTATTGTGGAATCTGTTTTACTCTCCGTTGGGGAAGCTCCGAGCGGGGTGGGGGGAGGGGTTGGGGGGGTCAGGTGCGGTGCGCCGCGCCCCACTAATTGAGAACCACTGACTTAAGGTTATTTCTCTTGTTAAAGTGGGTAAACAAACAAATCAATACAAAAATAAGTGTTTCTGCTAAGATTCGATGCTTATTTATGTCTTTTTGCAAGGCAACCTGACTAACGCCCTCTGACAAATGCAAGCCAGTCAGATACCAGACACATGCATATAACAGTAAATAGGAGGTTTTAATCATTAAAGGGATTAATGATCAAATATTTAACTTTTTTTATTGTTTATTGCTTGAATTTCAACTCCTAGCCTGGTAATAAAGAGATGAATAAACAGAAATCTGTGTTACAATAATAGAATAATTGATTTAATTGGATTATTATTATTATCCACTTGAATAAACTCACCACCCTCTGTTCTTATTTTTGTTTCCCACCCAGGACTTGGGGATGGACTACTTTGTGATCGGGGAGTCTTTTGAAACATCTGTGCCATGGGACAGGTAACTGTACCTTACATAATTATTATTCCCATAGAGAACTCCTGTTTCACCTTTTATTTTAAAAGCTAATTTCTTCCACTCCATCTTTGACGTTCACCTTCATGTCTGCTTTCTCCTCATGTTAAATGACTGCGTTGGTGGAGGTTTTACCTCTTCAGCGTACAAACTTAACATTATACACACACACACGCACACTCTCAGATCTGTGTGGGCGATGTAATGTGTGCAGTGTGATCAACAGACCCATCTCACATCCGCCTCGTGTGATCTGCATTTCCAACATTTTTCATCCTCCTGCTTTCTTTCTCGCACAACAAACGGGGGAGCACGTGCATCTCCCCCGTTGTGTGCGATGCCTGACGGGAGAGACCAAGAGATCAGACACAGAGGCAAGCATATGTGCCTGGCTCATTACCCTCCCTCCTGCCCGTCCTGCACACTCCCACAGCTGGCTGCACATGCTTAGGACTGGCGGCCATTTCCACACCAGTGGGAATCTCTCGCACAGTGGTCGTCATGTTAGTCAGTCTATTGCCCTCCCACTTCCTGGCCTCCTGCCTTTTTTTCTGAATTTTAATACTTTTATGTTGCTAATAAATGTGTTTTAGGGCATGAAGACGAAGCAAAATATTTCATGAGCAAAATGTTGTTTTGTTGAAATTTCTTCCAGGGTGTTGGACATTTGCAGAAATGTGAAGGCGCGCATCGTTCGAGAGTGCAAAGACAAAGGAGTTCAGTTTCAACCTTTATCCACCTGCAGGTGATCAGTTAAGGAGGACATATTATGCAAAACTCTAAATTTGCATCCTTTTGTGCTGCCATGTGGGTCTCTACCGCCTCTATAAACACTCCAAATGTGAAAAAATCCTTCCAGCTGTTTTCTGTCAGTGTTTGGTTTTTAGGAATTATGTGCTTAAAATAAGCTGGTTTTAAAGTCAATTAGTATAAAACCACATCTCACCTGCAAGAGAGCTGATGCTGGAGGAGCAGCAGCTCTACTCAGAGTCCCTCCCAGCTGTCGGAGCTTCTCAGCTTATAGAAGCCTGAGCGGGTGATGGGTGGGCGTGGTCAGCTCCATCTTGTTGTCTTAAAGTGACAGAGCCCTGAAACGGCTCATTCTGAAAGGTACTGAAACTGTCGAGAGTAAAACAGGTGAAAGCTCTTCATGTGAGAGGGATTTGGTGCAGCGAATTTCATAAACACATTTGGTATCAACCACAGAACTGTTATAACTTAAGATAGAAAGTCACATGATCCCTTTAAAGCACAGAAACAAAAAAATTACTATTTTTATTGTAGTTACTAGTGTTGTCAAAAGAACCGGGTCTTCGGTACTAACCCGGTACTACAAAAATGTAAACGTCACGGTTCCAAGATTTCGTAGGTACCGGTAGTACCGAGGACCCGTCTAAACCCGGATCCTTGATGCGCATGATTCGCGCATTCACTGGGCGCGTGCAGTCGCTTCTAAAGCAACGGTGCAGAACGCAGAGTGACGGCGAGCGGTGGACCAGCTGATGTGATAAATAAAGTTCATTCACGGAGAACCCCCCGCCCCGACGGAGACCCCCGCCCCGCTGTCACGGAGACCGACAGGACTGACGCTTCGTTCCAGCAGCACCTCCCGTTCTCATGCTTTCTTGTATTTTTAATTCCAAAACTTGACAGGATGTCCCACAGACCCCTGAATCCCTCTGTCAGCGCTCCTCCTCAGGAACGTCCTGACACAACGCTCACCTCTGCTGATCAGTGACGTAGGAGGTGGATTTAATGCGACATGACCGTTCAGACTAGTCGCTTTCAAAAAATTCGCATATGTGTCAGAATCAGTACTACATAGAGTGTGGTGTGAATACACCATCGTCTTTATTAACTATTTAAATCTCCTATACGTTTAATTAGGGTAACAAACAAACAAACAGGATGACATAAAGGCGTTGACTGCTCACAGACCGGAGTTTTTCTTTTTTTAATGATTGTAATGTGTATCCAAAAGATGAACAACAATGTATGGCTCAGTCAGTGTTTATGTCCTTAAAATCAGTTTGTCAAAAAAGCTGTTCTGACTAGAGGTTCTAGTCTGGATAACTAGCAGGTTTACAAAAATATATGAACAAAAACACATTTTGATTAAATAAAAGTGCATTAAAAACATGTTATGATAGTAGTACAATAGTAATTCAGTTACTGAAACTGTCGAGAGTAAAACAGGTGAAAGCTCTTCATGTGAGAGGGATTTGGTGCAGCGAATTTCATAAACACATTTGGTATCAACCACAGAACTGTTATAACTTAAGATAGAAAGTCACATGATCCCTTTAAAGCACAGAAACAAAAAAATTACTATTTTTATTGTAGTTACTAGTGTTGTCAAAAGAACCGGGTCTTCGGTACTAACCCGGTACTACAAAAATGTAAACGTCACGGTTCCAAGATTTCGTAGGTACCGGTAGTACCGAGGACCCGTCTAAACCCGGATCCTTGATGCGCATGATTCGCGCATTCACTGGGCGCGTGCAGTCGCTTCTAAAGCAACGGTGCAGAACGCAGAGTGACGGCGAGCGGTGGACCAGCTGATGTGATAAATAAAGTTCATTCACGGAGAACCCCCCGCCCCGACGGAGACCCCCGCCCCGCTGTCACGGAGACCGACAGGACTGACGCTTCGTTCCAGCAGCACCTCCCGTTCTCATGCTTTCTTGTATTTTTAATTCCAAAACTTGACAGGATGTCCCACAGACCCCTGAATCCCTCTGTCAGCGCTCCTCCTCAGGAACGTCCTGACACAACGCTCACCTCTGCTGATCAGTGACGTAGGAGGTGGATTTAATGCGACATGACCGTTCAGACTAGTCGCTTTCAAAAAATTCGCATATGTGTCAGAATCAGTACTACATAGAGTGTGGTGTGAATACACCATCGTCTTTATTAACTATTTAAATCTCCTATACGTTTAATTAGGGTAACAAACAAACAAACAGGATGACATAAAGGCGTTGACTGCTCACAGACCGGAGTTTTTCTTTTTTTAATGATTGTAATGTGTATCCAAAAGATGAACAACAATGTATGGCTCAGTCAGTGTTTATGTCCTTAAAATCAGTTTGTCAAAAAAGCTGTTCTGACTAGAGGTTCTAGTCTGGATAACTAGCAGGTTTACAAAAATATATGAACAAAAACACATTTTGATTAAATAAAAGTGCATTAAAACATGTTATGATAGTAGTACAATAGTAATTCAGTTCATTTTTCTAATATACAGCACTGATTCACAAAAGATGTCATCTCAAAGCACTTTACAGGAAAATTAATGTTTTTATTGGTAAATTTAGTCTAAATTAAATTTTTGTTTGGTACCGAAATTGGTACCGAGAACCGTGGATTTTCACTGGTACCGGTACCGAATACTGAAATTCTGGTACCGTGACAACACTAGTAGTTACATTTTATGAGAAAAAGTTGTGCATCTGATTTTTTTGCACTGGTATTTACTGCAGTTCCAAACCTCTGAAAAAGAACATCTAAATTTAAATATTCAAACAGAAACTTTCCTGAGATGAAAACAAAAATATAAATTTGAACACTTAGGTAACTTCCACTTTACTCAGTCCTACTTATTTCTATAGATGCATTTCCTTCAGTCCCAACAGAAAGTGTGGAGGCTGCAAGCCTGTCCCAGTCGAGTTAGTCACAGAAAGGTAGGCAGACAGACGGCTAGCTGGTTGAGGAGCACCAGGCTGCCGCTCGCAGATTGCAGGCAGATTAAGCCTCAGCCTGATTATTCTGCAGCCATTCATTTCCCGGCTGCAGCCTGTCACATGATTGATTTGTCCATTTAACCTCTAGAACAGTCAGGGTGCCAGGTGATGGGCCATGTCAAATGAACAAGGGCTCTGCAGCTTGCTCCTCCACAGGGAACAAGGCCCCCAAAAAATGACTTTAACACATCTAAACTATCAGAAACATGTAGGATGCATTTTTACCAGAAGCAGCTTGTTTTGCTTAATTTAAAGCAGCTCTGTTGATTTAGTGATGTGTTATTAAAGTGACGGTGCTTCCACATTGTTTCTGCTTTCTGGTAATCATGAATGGGATTGAGGTCAGAGGGGGAAATCGCTGAGAAGAGTCAAACCTCCTACCTTCACTTTGTCTTCCAGCTACAAACAAAAAAATCTTTATCTCTTTGACAAAATGCCAGTATTTAATGGATGTTGGGTCTCATCAGGGAGCTCTGAACCGCGTCTCTGGTTTGTGCAGGGTGACTCAGACCTATGACGCCGGTGCCTGTGTCTACTTTTACTTTGCCTTCAACTACAGAGGACTCAGCGATCCAGTGCATGTGTATGAGCAAGTGGAGGTAGGTTCTGTTTTGTTTTTAACACCTCACACGTCAGAAATGGTCTCATAAATTATCTTCTCTTTTCTCGCCCCACCCCCCAGCATGCTGCCAGAGAGGAGATTCTTGCCAATGGAGGGAGTTTGTCACATCATCATGGAGGTATCAGAAGTTGATGATTTCTGTCTGAAACGTCGAGCGTGTTTCTGCAAACTTCACAAAAATCAAAGGAAACACTTGGGTTAGGACGCGGTGGCGCGACTGCGGGCCATCCTGGCAGACGTTCATTTGGTCGGAGATCTTTCTCTGCTTCCTCCAAATGTCCAGAATCTGTTCCCGCAGCTCAGATGAATGACTCCCGACTCGGCTGTTTGCTCATTTCAGCGGCGGCCAAATGAAACGTGAGCGCGGGCGGGCGGTGAAACAACTCCCTGGGCCCCATCAGGGATAACCGAAACGGCTGCCTTATCTATATTGCCATCCGCCTCGCTGTTTTCATACATCACTTCAGGCTATTCATCATGCCTGTCGAAAACAGTATGCAGTGAATCAGCTGCAATATTAAATCACAATTTTATTTCCCGAAGGCGGGGACAGGTTCAAAATTAAAAGATTGCTAATAAAAAGGAGACAGCGGGGTTGGGGTAAATGATGCTGCTGTTATCAGTGGCTGTACGCTGACCTCCAAACGGTGGCCCTGCCACCCCGAGCAGCACGGAGGGGTATTGATGCTGCTCCCGTGAGCGAGGCCCACTCTGTAATTGTGATTAATAACAGTGGGGCTCACTATCAGAGTGCAGACAGGCCGGTTTGTCTGCCCACAATCAGCGCTTGACAAATGGAGCTTGTTTCGTTGGGTTTTGTGTATCAAACCAAACAGATGTAGTCAAGGATGGTGAGGTGGGAGGGCACGGGAGGAAATATACATTTTTGTGGCCCCGTGTTTACAGCAGGTCAGCACTCTGCTGCGTGGGCACGGGAAGGGAAGCTTCCTCCGCTGTTTCTCTGACTGCAGTGTTGTGTTGGAAAGGAAACGAATCACAAATTCTGATTAAAAATGAGCTCAATACAACAACATAAAGATAACAGGCTGGTTTAGAGAGCCAGGACACGGGGACAGTTGTCCTCTGTAACTGGGCCTCCAATGTTCTGTGTCGTTGAACATCCATCAACTGTGCTCTCAGCCGATACTCTGACTCGGCCACATCACAGAAACCCAGGGCCGCCTCTTTCCCCCGCCTTTCATGTCCTGGCCCCTATTTGTCAGAGAAACGCGTTGAGGAGTTTAGACCCAACTCACATTTCTTCTGCTTCCCACCAGCTCTCACAGCACACCGGTCATGACACGCAGGAGGCTAAACGAACAACCTGATTCTTTAAAAAGTTTTCCTGCCTGAACTTCCACAGGAGAAATATGACTCTCTGAAATGGCTACCTGCTCTGCTTTGCATGTCTCAGCTGCACAGACCAGGTCTGCTGAGATTGATTGCAACAGCAAGGGAAAAAAGAGAGAATATGACAAGATAGATGTGTAAATTATCACAGTGATGGAGGCAATGATGCAGTCCTAGCACCTTCTGTTTTCTTTCCTTTTCCTGAGAGGAGGGAGGGACGGAAGTGGAACCAAGGGGAAGGAGTTGGGAGGGGACAGAACTTTTTTTTTAGGTATTGGGCAGCAGCTGATTGGTCCCTCTGTCACCATCTGGAGGTCCCTCCTGTCGGCCCTACTTTGTTAGAGACGGGCCTCGGTGGCCTCCTGGCTGATCCCCATCCAGGTTTCCTGGCTGGACTGTGATAATGTGCCCCCCCCCCCCAATCATCAACCCAGAGGCTCCTGGTTACAGATGACGGGGAGCCGTGTGAACATTTACCTGTTTTCAGACATTTTTATCTAATCTCAGGTGATTATGCTGTTGGTTTACTAGGTAAGCCGCACCTGTCCTACGCTGCTCGCTTCTCACACCTGTCTGGAACAATCTATAAAAGTTACCCAGCTTTTTAAAGCTTCTTTCCAGAGTGTCGTGTTAGAGATGTATTTTTTCTTGTTCCTTTTTTTAGCTTCTATTCAAACATTTTTGGTTTAATTAGATTTTCTATTATGAGGTTGCAGGGAGTGCATCACTGCTACCACTGCTGTCCATTCAGGCTTAGAAAAAAAGCTTTTTGCATTTTTATCCATCTGGGGCAATGAGGGCTATAAAATAATAATGATAATATAAAATGTTATAGACATAAACTAACTTTTCATTAAAGCATCCCCACGTTTTATAGATTTTCTTGTTTTGTTTTTCTCATGAAGTTAAAATGTACATTTTATAAGATATAGAAATGTATTTATTGTCTGGTTACGCATCAGATTTTGTAGGCCTTCCTTTGGGTCTGTTGGTGTTTAGGCAACTTCCTTGTTAATATTTACCTAATTTAAGTTTTTCACACCAGAAAAATCACAGATGATTAAAAATAAGTTTCTCAGTCAAAACCAACCAATCCAGGCGTGCCCTCCTGGAGTTCATTTATGCTACACCTATCTGTGAAAATGTGTACAAGTGTGAATTTCTGATGCATTTAGTGTTTAAAATAAAAAACTAAAGCAGGTCTGTCCCTGTCCAGTTTAGTGCACTATAAACTGAATGAGAGTTTGTCTATTTCTGTCTGTTTTCTGTCAGCAAGTGTAAAAAAAAAAGAAAAAGATGGTAAATAATACAAAGTGTCCATTTTTATTAGCTCTAAGTATAAGTTTCTGTGTTTTGTTTTACTTTTTGAACATGTCAGACCCTCCTCAGAGCGCAGGTGCTGTGGCCTTAGTCAGGCTGGACAGCTGGTGGAGTTACGACCGCTCTCTCCAGGTTCAGCGCCAACGCGGCTCTCCCTCCTCAGGTTCAGGGTTTTTGGAGGGAAGAGCGGCTGCTAGAGGACCTTTGTGTGGGGCGTCATGGTTGGACCGGTGTCAGCCCTGCAGAGCAGCACTCAGGACTACACCACCGTGGGTCAGATGAAGGGGCACGCTCATTTGCACAATTGAGACTGAAACACAGAGGAAAAAGCCCCGGTGACGTTGGAGGGAGGGATGGGGTGGGATTTGAGGGGAACGTTGCTTCCAAAGAGCGAGGCAGCCAGGGACGGAGCGCTCCAGCCGCCAGCCGGCCCCTCCTCTGGGAACACACACAGCCTAATGAGTTTGATAGTCTGCTGAGCTCCATAAATCATGCCATGCAAAACATTTCTCCTCTCTGAATAAAAACATTTATCACCCTCTGTTTATTCACTCACTCTCACAAGATTGATTGGCTCCCAGCAGCCTGCTGAGCAATCAGCCGTGCCGATTCCACTATCCCCCCACCCCCCCGTTTGGTTGTATTCCTTTATTTATTTTTTTCCTCTTCTGCCATTCAGTGGGGAAACTTCGGAAGGAGTGGATGAGAGAGACCGTCTCCGACGTCGGCCTGGGGATGCTCAAGTCCGTCAAGGACTACGTTGACCCAAATAACATCTTTGGCAACCGGAACCTCCTCTAAGCTCCCGCTCCCGTTCGTATCCATCTCACCTTTCTTCTGAAGGCATCTTGTGCATTTTGGATTAACACGTACTAAATGTGAAATTGAGATGGGCAGAGAGCTTCATCATGAGGTGTCATCTCAGTGCCATTGAAATATTTATGCCCCTTTTACTGTAACCTGCTGTAAGAATCATGTTGCTGCAGCATAACTTAACCTGTAACTGGGTGCAACAAAACCTCCATTGTTGTTTATGACAAACGCTCATGACCCTGTGTGTGTGTTGCACCATTTTGGTTGTAGATAAATGCGCTTTCAGAAGCTCTGTGCCTTTCTAAAGCGTCTTTCTGCCTTTCCTGTTCCTACTTCCTGTACAGTGAGTCACTTTGAGAAGATCATCAGTTTGATCTTGTTTGTGTTCTCATGTCTTCTTCTCTCACGGACCTTTTTGCCATAAATGTTTCAGGACCGAGTGTGTTTGTGTGCCTCTTTAACAAACCTTGTCCAGCTAAAGCCCCGCCCCCTCGGCTCCTACGTATGTGGTGTGATTGCAGAGAGATTGCACATTTTTAGTGTTTAATCTCTACAGTTTGTTACTGAAAGCAGAGTGGGAGTAAAAAAAGCCTTTTGTGTGTTTTTGTGTGCTTTCTGTTTCGGGCGGTGCCCCCGTTGAACCAAAGACTCACCCATCAGATTGTGCTAACTAACCGTCATCATACTGTAAACACCAGTTTGAGCTCGTAACCACCTCCCCTAACATATTAACATCAGATTTTCATTATTATATGCAAAAATAACATGTAAATATTTGACTGTTACACCTGTTTCATTCATTTATTTCCTCTTAATGATTACGCCCCCCCACCCAAAATCTAATTTAGCCTGAAGCGGTTGAGTAGTTTAGTATTTCTATATTGTGTAAAAGGTTTTTTGGGACTGGATCATGTCATGAACTAAATTTTGATACTGAACTTGTACTGTCTAGCTGCTCTCTTTTAGGGAAGCGATTATCTTTTTACCCGTCTGATCTACACAGTTTCCAGGACAGTTCTGTTATTTTATGTCCAAAAAGGTAAAAAAGAAAAATCTTTCAAACGACAGACTCCTTGTGTCAAAAAAAAACGTCCAAGCCTGTCATTGTTTCCTCCTTGTTTGTGTGTCAGATTTCCCTTTACAACATCTAAATTACATTTGGTCACTGCTGTTTGTGCAATAAACTGAATTAAAACAATAAATGTTTGTCTCTCTTCCACACACAAATCTGTTTCTAACTCTAGTCCTGGTTTGTGTTTGTTCAGAGTGCAGCAGAGCTCAATGTAATCCTGCACAGCAGAGTTCAAGAAATCCTGACTCCTCTTCTCCTCATTTGGGAGTTGTCCTCACCCACACAGCCGCCCACGCGCTGCTGGCTGACGTCACAGCCACGCATCTGCAGCGCTGGAGCTCAGCCTTGAGCAGTGAAACGCTGTGCGGCTGGCTGCTGTGATGTGGTTTGATGGGTGGAATCTTGTGAATGGATTTGGATGCTAGATGAAATTCAAGGAATTTAAATTCTTATTTCTAATTAATGACTTCTAATTGTTTCATATTC
This sequence comes from Aphyosemion australe, assembly GCA_006937985.1. NCBI lineage: Eukaryota > Metazoa > Chordata > Actinopteri > Cyprinodontiformes > Nothobranchiidae > Aphyosemion > Aphyosemion australe. The sequence continues at coordinate 67,054 of SSNS01000032.1, read as the reverse complement.
ATACAGTAGTAATGTTTTATATTTCAGTTCAAGTATATCTGAATGAGATGTGCTTGAATCTGCAGAATTTCATTGAGATTTTGTGAGTAGATTTAACCACAAGAGGGCAGTATTATATTGAGTTTACACGTCAAATGTATAGTTTTATATTAAGAGTTTCTCTTGTTTACAGTCTAGCCAATAATTTACTAAGTTTTTACATTGGGGTGAAAAAAATCTTGTCCTAAATGAAATTCTAAATTCTAGAATATAAGCAACTTGTTCTAAGTTTTGCTTGAAAGCAATGAACAGATTTATTTATATATAGTTTATTATTCAAACTCTGAACAGAAACGAGCCTTTTTCATGCTTTGGGTTTCCTTTACATTAATCTTCCATCATTTAAATCAATGGGAGGAAAAGGGAGAAACACAAAGGTTACACTGCAAAAATAAGACGAGTAGAATTTAGCCACATGAGATCTAATAGAAAAATAGAACTGCAATATTCAGATGCAACTCACCCAACATGATGCAAGAGAATTTAATTTGTGCATGCCTGATGAGATAAAGTGTACTAATCAAAATACGAGGTATTTGTTGGCTCACTTGTTTGCTACATCCTTAACAAGTGATTGGATTTAATACTGCATAAAACATGCAATAAAAAACTTTCCGACAGGTTTCAGTTGAGCTTTTTAAATAAAAGAAAACAAGTAGAGCACACAGATCCATGCCAAATGATGTGCACAGTCACGTTTGAAACTCCAGATAACCAAGCTACAACACAATTCATAAGGCATACCCCTAAACTAAACGCATGTAGTAACTGTAATATCAAAGTATACCTTGATATTACATGGGCACTTCAGTAGTACAAGTTTCAGTTTGTCAGCCTTCTGCAGAAATAAAAACCAATTGTGAGCTTTTGAGAAAAGTTTAGAGATGAAATAAAAGGTTTTAGAAATGATCCCAACAGTTTTTATAAGGTTAGCCTGATTCTGCTAAACGGTACAGAAATGTTTTTTAACTTCCCCCAAACACATTTTCCCAACAGATGAGTCTACAAAAAACTCACTAATTTCTGAGTCGTCAGAAAGTTGTGAACGTTTGTTTTAAAGGTTCATGAAGTAAGAACGACATCCTGTGGCCACATGTGGGTCCTGCAGTCCATGTGTCAAAACAAACATGTCCGTTTTGAGCGACTGTTGCCAGCTACGGATCAGCACCAGAAGATTCTAGATGAGTGAAGACGAGGCATACACACGCTGTTGATAAGTAGATAAATACATTTCACCATAAACGCATTGTTGGTAACTGAAAAAAAGTAGCTTTAGCTTCTTCTTTTTTTAGCGCCGACTATTTTTTTCTAATTCACTGTTAGCTTAACGTCAGCCTAGCCTTCTTTACCCAATATTGGAGCAAAACAAAAACAAGCCGTGACTTCTTAGGGGTACAAGAAATGCCTTCTGGGCCGCTCCAGTAAAAACTGGCCTTGTTTTCTAGCCTGGCAAGCCATCCTATATATACAGATATATATATATATATATCTGTATATATTATATATATTGATATATAATTATATATATATATATAATATATAAGATATATATATCTGTATAAGTATATATAAGATATATATTGTATATATAAACAAACTCTGCAAAGCAAGAATTGGTCTAGTTCACTAGGCTACTTGTTTTCCACAGCGCTACTGCTTTTTGCCGGCTGGTGTCAAATTACAATGTTGGCACATCAGAGTCTGCTGACGCAGACTTTGTAACCCCACGGGCTCAAATATGAACCAGGAAGTACGGAGGCGGGACAGCTTGTAAGCTAACTATGGCCCTCTGCAGCTTTTTTAAATGGAGAAAAACTGACAACCCCCCAGAGAAGGAAATCTGTTTCAGTGTACCCTTCTTTTCCATTGAGAAATGATTAGACTGTTTTATGATTATTTCACTGTAAAATTCTTACTTTAACCTTTAAATCTTACACGTTTATATATATTTGATCCAATATGCCAGTCATGTTTAAAACTAATCTAACCTAAATTTTGTTGCATTTAATTGGACTATAGTAATTTGTAACTGGATTTAAATTGAACCCTGAGATGACTCTTATTGTGCTACATGAATCAAACTTTTTAAATCAATTAAAGTAGGTTCATTTTATTAACTTAAAACAGAATCGAGCTAACTAATTTCTTATTTTTATAAATTTAATTCAAAGTTTAGCTAACAAGTGACTCACTGTGGCTTTATATTTTATTATAAATATTAAGCCATCAGCAAAAAAAAGACAAACTGTTTAATTACTTCTTTAGAAATAAAATGTGACATACTTTATGGTGCAGATGAGCTGAAGACTTGTCCTGTGAAACTGACATATCAGAAGGTTCTCAAGGCACATTGTGTACGTGTGACAAATTGAGGCCCTGCACTTATAAAATTGGGCTTATAAATTTGTAAAATTATCTTAATTCTTTGTGACTCACAAGGGGTCATGACTGCATTCCTTGTTTTTTTCCTAAATGAATGACAGAAACACAGCACGGGGTCAACGTGAATTCCTATAACATCTAAGTCGGAGAGGCCATGCATTTTTTCAGTAGGATCTCAAAACAAGGCACAGGAAGGGCGGGAGTGGGAATTTAAATTGGCATTGCAAGCATCACAGGTCCTTTGTTTCTGCACCTCTTCATCCAAATGCGATGCATACAGTATTTCTTTAAAATAACTTGGTAGCCTTTTTTTTTTTTTACAGATTTACAAAAAAATATCTTTTTACCCCTGAATTAAAAGCAAGCAACACAGAGATGCCAATAGCAAACTAAACCACAACAGAGACGTACATTACATTTCAGGTCCTTTGGCAAAATATGCGATGCCCGGAACAGTTTGTGTAAGTCGACGTGTTGACACAGTGGTTTGAGTTTCCTTTCTGATACAATGTCATCAGCTGATCTGTAGCCTGCCAAACACGGCTCTGTAAGCCTTCAGCAATCTGAAGGAATCTGAAGGGTGCAGAAAAACCTCTATGATGGCGCCACGCTCAAGTCTAAAGCTCATCTCTGGTAGCAAAAGCGAAGAGGAGCAGAGCTCAAAAACACCCTCTGCATGCACTGCCTCTGCTGCAGGCTGCGCTTTAGGAGAGAAAAAGGCTGACGGTAAAGCTCGTCAGGGGAACCTAACTAGCTGCCTGTGATTGTGTGCTTTCAGCGTTGCTGCTGCAGCAAGGTGTGCTGCCAGTTTTGGCCCCCGTGCAGCTGCTGGTTTCTGTGCTGTCACCACTGCTGGGGCCAGAAACACTCTGACCACACTGTCTCTTCCAGTTCAGTTCCTCCCACTTGGCCCTGTTTGCTCGGATCATGTCAAGCATGGGCTGAAGTTTAGGATTCAAGTTGACCAGAGTCTAAGGAGAGAGAGAGAGAGAAGCGTAAAATGACAAATTTGTATCACATCTGTTTAGACGGACATCCAAATAATCATTATTATAGTAATGTATGGCCTCTAACAGTTTGATGCTGTAGCTGAATAAAAGTAGAACAAAGTCCAGATAACATGTCTTTACCACTATGTTGATGTTAACCAGACCATCCCTACCACCACCAGAAAAGGTGCTCAGTCCCGTACTCTCCCCCTATCGTTGCGTAGTGCTGATTCTGTGTTTAGGAAACTTTTAAAGACATAGCTTTTAAATGACCTTTTTTTGTTTTGTTTTCTTTCTTTGACTATTAGTTTTAGCCAACTAGTTTTATCTGTTTCTCCTATTCTGGCCTTGTGAGTCTGTCTTTATTGTGATTTTGACCTGAGAAAAATGTTAGCCTTTACACCCTGTTCCAAATGATTATGCAAATGATCTAAATAATTGATGTAAACAACAGTCAATAATTCTCATGTCATCAACTATGAAGAGTTCCATTCAAAGTGTATTGAACAGATCCCCTAATGATAACAGTCGTGTTCCTTTAAATAACTAACTTACAATGTTGTTCCACATTATTAGGCACAGTGAGCTTCAAAACACGTTATAAGTGGTAAAGAACTGAAAATGGTCATTTGTTGTGTTTGCAGCATATTTACTGAAATCAGAAGCTATTTGAATCACACTTTTACAACATTTGAACTTTTTAAACGTTTTAACAGCTCACGTTACATTTTGACATAGGACCCCTTATTTGCTAGCAGCTTCACAATTCTTGGATCCATTGAACTTGTGAGTTTTTGGACAGTTTCTGCTTGAATTTTTTGCTAGTTGTCAGAACAGCCTCCCAGAGCTGCTGATTGGATGGAGACTGCCTCCCACCCTCATAGATCTTTTGCTTGAGGATGCTCCAAAGGTTCTCAGTTGGATTGAGGTCCAGGGAGGATGGAGGCCACACCATGACTTTCTCTCCTTTTATCCCCATAGCAGCCACTGATGCAGAGGTATCCTTGCAGCATGAAGATGATTTTATTACTGAAGGCATAGTTCTTCCTTCTGTACCAGGGAAGAAAGTGGTCCGTCAGAAACTCAACATACTTTGCTGAGGTCATCGTCTCATCTTCAGGGACCCTAATGGGGCCGACCAACTCTCTTCCCATGATTCTGGCCCAAAACACGACTCCACCACCTCCTTGCTGACGTCGCAGCCTTGTTGGAACACGGTGGCCGTCCACCAACCATCCACTGCTCCATCCATCTGGACCACTGCAGCCGTTTCTGCTTGTGAGCGCTGTTTAGTGGTGGCTGAACAGAAGGTTTACGCATAGTTGCAATACTCTGGAGGACTCTACACCTTGAAGTCCGTGGGACTCCAGAGGCACCAGCAGCTTCAAATTTCTGTTTGCTGCTACATAATGGCATTTTAGCAGCTGCTCTCTTGATCCGATGCATGGAACTGGCAGAAATCTTCCTCCGTTTGCCTTTATCTGCACGAACCCGTCTGCTCTGAATCAGCCACAAATCTCTTGATAGTGCGAAGATCACGCTTAAGTTCTTGTAAAATGTCTAATGTCCTCGTCCAAGGCACTGAACTATTTCATGCTTTTCGGCAGCAGAGAGATCCTTTTTCTTCTCCATATTGGTTGCTAACTGTGGTCTGATTAATAATGTGGAACGTCCTTCTGAAGTAGTTTATGCTTTAATTGGGAACACCTGGTAAACTAATTGTCACAGGTGTCTGAGATTTCTTCCAGTGACCCAAAGAGCCCAGATACACAATGTCATCCATGAGTTTAACTGAAAACCAAAAAATGTCATCTTTGTGACACTTAAATAGAATTTGCATAATCATTTGGAACAGGGTATATAAATACATTTTATTTATTTACTTACTGCCAACATCTAGTAATAAAAGGAATTATTTTAAGCAAAACTTTTGCTGTATTTGAATGAACTTTGTGCTGGATCATATAACGTCATATCACATTGTAGCACATTATATTGTATTGCATCACACCTCATTTAATTTCAGCTCATTAAATCATATATTGTAGCACAAATCATGACAGTGTAACATGAGCACAACAACATAACAGCATAACATGATGAATTCAAACAGCACTGAATGTCATAACGTAAAATTGATTCTGACCAAATAAAACTAAAACAACATTTTTCAGCCATCTTCATAATCAGAACAGAATTTTCTAACAATTGTCAGGGTTATTCAAAGTTTGCTAGGTGGCAATGTTGTAGTTGGAATACACAAGTGACTGCACATTAGTACGGAGTATATCATTCCTCAAATTCACTTCACAGTCAAAACCATTGACAGTAGGTCACATTAAAAAAAGAGTAGAGGGAACATCCCATTACAAGAAAAAAATAGCCACATGAGGACTGATTTCTTTTCATGGCTGTTAATTTAAGACACATGTGTGACTGAGATTAGTTGCTTTTGTCAGTTTTTTTCTGTGTTGAAGTGTAACTGGCAGAGGATGCAAGCCTGTCTCTGGTCGTTTGATAAATTACCCACCAGACAAGTTTCACACTGTCTTTTGTGTTTGTTGTTTTTCCAAAGACGTCCGTGTAATTACACATAATTTTCTTTACTTTTTCATATGCAAATGTAACATCTATACATAACCCTGCACAAATATTTACTCAATTTTCTGTGTAGAAAATCTCACACAGCTCTGTTGACTTAGTTGTCTAATTTTTAGCCTTTGACTTTGTTAGCAGTGTGGCGGTAGTTATAGTCAAGCTAAAATAATTTAAAAGTGTTCATTCAGATTACTGGCATTACCAGAAGGTGGATCTAATTAAGGGGCCTGCCAGACAGGCAGGGCCCTTATTGCTCTCCACCGGAGGATTTGTTCTCTTTATTTTTATAATTCTTCTTATTCTTCCGTATACGTTAATACAGCCCAAACCGCAGCGTGCACCCCCACATACCTTACATCAAAACGACCGGCTCGGCCGTGGGAGGTGTGCTATTACTTTTCTTAGCGTTTCGAGTTACCATGGCAACGGTATTAGCAAAAAACTGTGCAAAAACTTCCCCCTCAATACAATTAAACATCCATTTATTAATAACTTCTCCGAACAAGGTCAGAATGGTACCAAATTTGATATGTGTCATCACACTAACACTGCCTACACATTCATGTGATCATTTCTTGAATCTGCAACAGCGCCCCCTACATCCATTTTAAACCTTAATAACTTCTACAAACAAGGTCACAACGGTACCAAATTTGATATGTGTCATCACACAAACACTGCCTACACATTCATGTGGTCATTTGGTGAATGTGCCACAGCGCCCCCTACATCCATTTTAAACCTTAATAACTTCTACAAACAAGTTCACAACCGTACCAAACTTTCTATGTGTCATCACAGAAACACTGCCTACACATTCATGTGGTCATTTGTTGAATCTGCAACAGCGCCCCCTACATCCATTTTAAACTTTAATAACTTCTACAAACAAGGTCACAACGGTACCAAATTTGATATGTGTCATCACACTAACACTGCCTACACATTCATGTGGTCATTTGTTGAATGTGCCACAGCGCCCCCTACATACAATTTAAACCTTAATAACTTCTACAAACAAGGTCACAACGGTACCAAATTTGATATGTGTCATCACACTAACACTGCCTACACATTCATGTGGTCATTTGTTGAATGTGCCACAGCGCCCCCTACATACAATTTAAACCTTAATAACTTCTACAAACAAGGTCACAACGGTACCAAATTTGATATGTGTCATCACACTAACACTGCCTACACA
>SSNS01000032.1:32058-59756 GCA_006937985.1 Aphyosemion australe | reverse complement strand
CACCGGTACTGGGAGCTCAGCAGAGCACTAATGACTGTTTTAGAAGATCACTCATTACACCACCTACTTGTGACACGCACAGTTTATTAGCAAGCTCATAGGACAAGTTGAGGAGGGGTTGAGATGCTGATGATGTGGTGGTGCACACTGGTCTATGACACATGGCCACCACCTTGCGCCACGGGGCAGGCCCCTTTTAAAATTTCTTCAGGAATTTTCTAGTTTTTATTCTTCTTCTTCTTATTATTCTTCCGTATACGTTAATACAGCCCGAACCGCGGCGTGCACCCCCACATATCTTACATCAAAACGACCGGCTCGGTCCTGGGAGGTGTGCTATTACTTTTCTTAGCGTTTCGAGTTACCATGGCAACGGTGTTAGCAAAAAATAGCGCAAAACCTTCCCCCTCATTACTTTTCAACCGAAATGTGCAACCCCACAAATCTTACATCAAATCGACCGGCTCGCTCGGGGGAAGGTGTGGTATTACTTTTCTTAGCGTTTCGCGTTACCATGGCAACGTTATTAGCAAAAAATGCTGCGCACAAACGCCCTCCTCATTATGTTTGGTTGTAATTTCTACAAACAAGTTCACAACCGTACCAAACTTGATATGTGTCATCACACAACCACTGCCTACACATTCATGTGGTCATTTGTTGAATCTGCAAAAGCGCCCCCTACATCCATTTTAAACCTTAATAACTTCTACAAACAAGTTCACAACTGTACCAAACTTGCTATGTGTCATCACACTAGCACTGCCTACACATTCATGTGGTCATTTCTTGAATCTGCAACAGCGCCCCCTACATCCATTTCAAACTTTAATAACTTCTACAAACAAGTTCACAACTGTACCAAACTTGATATGTGTCATCACACTAACACTGCCTACACATTTATGTGGTCATTTGTTGAATGTGCCACAGCGCCCCCTACATCAATTTCAAACATTAATAACTTCTACAAACAAGTTCACAACTGTACCAAACTTGATATGTGTCATCACACAAACACTGCCTACACATTCATGTGGTCATTTGTTGAATCTGCAACAGCGCCCCCTACATCAATTTCAAACTTTAATAACTTCTACAAACAAGTTCACAATCGTACCAAACTTTCTATGTGTCATCACACTAACACTGCCTACACATTCATGTGGTCATTTGTTGAAATTACTTTAGCTCCGCCCCTTTAGAGGCGGTTTCCTCTAAATAAAACACGCAATATCTGATTCTCACAAAACTTCACAGAAATGACGTTTGTACACCTAAGAACTGCTCAAAAGGATTTTTTTCATATTTAGAAACAGCGCCCCCTAGATTTTTACAACCAGCTATATCTCCATAATGCAACATCAGATCCACACCAAATTTTGTGTGCTTTGTTGTGGGTCACTGTTTAACACATCGGTTTGGTTACTGTACACCCCCCACCCCCCCAAACAAGGAAGCAGCTATAACATCTGTTTAAAAGCTTGGCTTTTCACACAATTTTAAACACCGGTACTGGGAGCTCAGCAGAGCACTAATGACTGTTTTAGAAGATCACTCATTACACCACCTACTTGTGACATGCACAGTTTATTAGCAAGCTCATAGGACAAGTTGAGGAGGGGTTGAGATGCTGATGATGTGGTGGTGCACACTGGTCTATGACACACGGCCACCACCTTGCGCCACGGGGCAGGCCCCTTTTAAAATTTCTTCAGGAATTTTCTAGTTTTTATTCTTNCTGTTTTAAGTGCGGTCGGAGTGGGCATAAAGCCAGAACATGTAGACAGAAGCAGTGGTGTAGTCGATGCAGGAGCAGCACACACCGAGACTCAACCTGCAGGAGGAAACCAAGGAGCGACGAGGCACGCACAGCAGCAGAAGGAGACAGCAGTCCACGTCGGGACAACACGTATGTCTTCTGGACGAGAGAAGACGATGTGGATCCAGGTCCGAGCCATGAAGAGAAAACTAAAGGTCTGATGGTGGATACAGGAGCGACATCCCACATCATCACGGATGCTACAGTTTTCAGGAAGTTTGACGACGACTTCAAACCTGATACACATTGTGTGGAGTTGGCCGACGGCACCAGATGCAACGGAGTGGCTGAGGGCAGAGGAGACGCAGAGGTATGTTTGGTTGACAGCAAAGGCAACCTGCGACAGACATGGCTAAAAGGAGCCCTGTACATCCCATCATTCCCACAGAAAATTTTTTTTGTGAGGGCAGCCACCACCAACGGAGCCACTATCATCTTCAGGAAAGGTAGAAGCGTACTCAAACACAAAAATGGAACAGAGTTCAACATTTATGAACATGACAGGTTGTATTATTTGACAACTGTGAAAGAACATGATGACAAATGTGTTAAGAGTCGAGATATGCAAACATGGCATGAGATTTTGGGCCATTGTAATTTTGAGGACATTATGAAGTTGCAAAATGTGGTTGATGGTATGGACATCAAAGGTAAAACGAATATTCAAGATGTTACCTGTCCAGTATGTATACAAGGAAAGTTTGTGCAGAGTAGAAACAGACAACCTGATAGGAGAGCTACGAAACCGTTAGCGCTTGTACACACTGACTTAGCAGGTCCAATAGATCCTATATCTAAGGACGGACACAGATATGCATTGTTATTCACAGATGATTTTTCAGGAGCGATCAGTGTTTATTGTCTTAAAAGTAAAAGCGACACGGCACAGGCTACGGAAAGGTTTTTAGCGGATTCAGCACCATTTGGTAAAGTGGAGTGCATCAGATCTGATAATGGAACTGAATTTACTGGTAGACATTTTAAAGCATTGTTGGATAAACATGGTATCAGACATGAGACATCATCACCTTACTCACCCCATCAGAACGGGACAGCTGAGCGTAGCTGGCGTACACTTTTTGACATGGGACGGTGTATGATCATTGAAAGTGGTTTACCGAAATCTATGTGGACATATGCGGTCCAGACAGCCGCCATTATCAGGAACAGATGTTTCAATAATCGCACAAAACAGACGCCTTATTTCTCACTGACTGGACGAACACCTGACGTGTCTAAGATGCAAAAATTCGGTAGTGAATGTTATGCCTACACACAAAAGAAGGGAAAACTTGACTCAAGATGCAAGAAAGGTGTATTTGTGGGCTATGATAAAAATAGTCCGGCATATCATGTGTATTTTCCCGACGATAGAAAGGTACAAAAGTTCCGACTTGTGAAGTTTGTGACAAACAACAAAGAAGAAAGACAAACGCAGACTGGACCGACTTATGAGGAAGAGGATGACTTTCAGGTTTTTAGGAGAATCAGAAAGACGGAAAACCAACCTGACACTCACAAAGAGGAACCTGACATCAAGCCAGAAACAGATATTCAGAGTGAAACAGATGAAACATCCAGGTATCCAACACGAATAAGGAGGAAGCCCGAATACCTAAATGATTATGTAACGAAAATAGACAATGATGACCAAGCACTGACAGACATTGACTATTGCTATAGATTATCATGTGGTATTCCTTTGACTTATAAAGAAGCTATGAAATCACCCAACTCTGATAAATGGAAAACCGCAATGGATGAGGAAATGCAAGCACTGTATGAAAATGACACCTTTACTGTGACAGACTTACCTACTGGAAAGAAAGCAGTGGGGGGTAGATGGGTGTATGCGTTAAAAACTAACGGGGACGGCACTGAGAAGTATAAAGCTCGATATGTAGCTAAAGGTTACAGCCAGAGTTATGGGGTAGATTATGAGGAAACCTTTTCTCCGACAGCTGATTTAACCAGTGTAAGAGTCGTAATGCAATGTGCAGCACAGGAGCACCTTATCCTGCACCACATGGACGTTAAGACAGCCTATTTACATGCACCATTAGACTATGAGGTATACATTGAACAACCAGAAGGATATGAGACTGACAGAATGAACAAGAGACCAGTCTACAGGTTAAATAGATCACTTTACGGGTTGAAACAGTCAGGCAGAAATTGGAACAAAACATTACATGACTATCTGACCAAAACCGGATTTCTACAAAACCCAGTGGATCATTGTGTATATAACCTGAAAACAGAAAATGGAAAGGTTATCTTGGTCATATNCACTGCCTACACATTCATGTGGTCATTTCTTGAATCTGCAACAGCGCCCCCTACATCCATTTCAAACTTTAATAACTTCTACAAACAAGGTCACAACGGTACCAAATTTGATACGTGTCATCACACTAACACTGACTACACATTTATGTGGTCATTTGTTGAATGTGCCACAGCGCCCCCTACATCAATTTCAAACATTAATAACTTCTACAAACAAGTTCACAACTGTACCAAACTTGATATGTGTCATCACACAAACACTGCCTACACATTCATGTGGTCATTTGTTGAATCTGCAACAGCGCCCCCTACATCAATTTCAAACTTTAATAACTTCTACAAACAAGTTCACAATCGTACCAAACTTTCTATGTGTCATCACACTAACACTGCCTACACATTCATGTGGTCATTTGTTGAAATTACTTTAGCTCCGCCCCTTTAGAGGCGGTTTCCTCTAAATAAAACACGCAATATCTGATTCTCACAAAACTTCACAGAAATGACGTTTGTACACCTAAGAACTGCTCAAAAGGATTTTTTTCATATTTAGAAACAGCGCCCCCTAGATTTTTACAACCAGCTATATCTCCATAATGCAACATCAGATCCACACCAAATTTTGTGTGCTTTGTTGTGGGTCACTGTTTAACACATCGGTTTGGTTACTGTACACCCCCCACCCCCCCAAACAAGGAAGCAGCTATAACATCTGTTTAAAAGCTTGGCTTTTCACACAATTTTAAACACCGGTACTGGGAGCTCAGCACAGCACTAATGACTGTTTTAGAAGATCACTCATTACACCACCTACTGGTGACAGGCAGTTTATTAGCAAGCTCATAGGACAAGTTGAGGAGGGGTTGAGATGCTGATGATGTGGTGGTGCACACTGGTCTATGACACACGGCCACCACCTTGCGCCAAGGGGCAGGCCCCTTTTAAAATTTCTTCAGGAATTTTCTAGTTCTATTTACTGCTTGAATAAGACAGTTAATCGTGAATTCCTCCAACACCTCTACCTGAACTTAAAGTGGCTGTCCGGAGAATTTCTTTTATCCAATGGCACCATCTAGTGGCTGACAAGCATATCACACCAAGAGTCGTTCGATTCGAATTTTTAAGATGGCGACTGCACGTTTCTTGTTTATGAATGTGATTCTGTAACCGACAAACAGAGCTAAAACACGTTGTTTTACAAGTATTATTCTCGTGTGTTACGCACCAGCCCGTCTAGGTGGTCTGGGTAACAATTAAGGAGGCATGTCGGATGTTAAAATCATGATATGTTTTATTAACAAAAGGAACCAAATGTAAACACAAATTAAACTGGCGGGTAAACAGAAATAACATGAAACTCAAAGAACAGCTTATACTAAAACCATCTCAGAGACTCAGCCTTAACTGTTTTCCCGTCTGTACTGGGTCACCACCCCCACAGTGAAAGCCACCTTATTCGGACTTCACATTACCTTTCTACAGGCGCAGGCTAAATCAGGGAAAACATCTAGTCTGCACTGGACAGACATGTACACAGAATTCACCCCTTAAGGGTTACCACACAATTAAGCTAAAACTTTACTCTGAGAGAAGCTGTTAAAATCAAGAAGACACAGAATATAAAACACCGCCAGGGAGTCAACAGGACAGCCTCCTTCCTGTCCTGCCGCTCCAAGAGTCTGAGGTGTGGCTGAGCTTTGTAGCAGTGTCAGGGCTGATTGAGAGTTGGGGACAGCTGGTACACTCAGAGTTTGAGGTAATTAGTCAGAGTGGAGCCAGGTGCTGCAGGTGCTCTCCTCTCACACTCTCAGGAAGGGAGAAAAACAGAGGAAAGATTAAAAAACAAAACAAAAAACAGCCAGGGGCTGTAACATCATGTCATGTTGTGTTTTCATATATTTATATTTTAAAGACTTACTTGTCCACGAAAAGTTCATCAACGCTGCATCAGCTGAGGTGCTTCCTTAATTTTGAAGCACGTAAGCGGTAGTCTAACGCTATTGCTGGGGTTCACTCACGTGACCCTGCAGTCACGCGACACTCAAATGGGGGACAGGAAGTGTTTTGCTCCACTACAAAACATGGAGTGATGGATGAAAGCAAGTATACTAAGGCTTTAAATGGGCTGGCACAGACGTGATATCGCAAAAAAATGCATCTTCCTTTGGGTTATGACCCATATAGTTTAAAAAAGTCGGACTTTTCATACACTCTGGAGGATTTACCCAGCGCTGAAGCGATTGGCATAACAAACTTTGTGCTGCATCGGCTACCTCATATTACCATTGCAAGGCAAATGAAAGCCTTTAATACGTCTGGAAGCCCATAACTGTTTTATTTCAGGTTGGGGTAACCATTAAGTGATCCTGAGAAGCTCTAATTGGCTGTCGTCTAGTTTTTGCTCAGGTCAGTAGTGAGTTGTGCTATTTAGCTCATGATAATAATGCTATCGCTATTGCTAACAACAAGTATGTTTATGTGCTAGAGTCTACTTGTAAATAACTTTTTATGCCCTTTTAAATCCAAATTTCTGGTGCGTTCGTTTGTTTTTAATAAGGTATAAACGCCACTTTACAACACTAAGCTAACTGCTAACAACATTAGCACTCTGAAAGCTATTTGCCGTACAGACACATGAGTATTAAACTGTTTACCTGTCGTTTTTATGGCTGTGTTCAATAAAATGCTATAAAACATTTAGTAAACCCTTACCTGTTAGAAAGTGATCGCTGCAAACTTTAGCATTGTCCGTTTCAGCTCCTCCTGTTTTTAGCCAGAGATTACTGATCCACCTCTGCCGTCTTCTTTCAGTAAGATTTAAAAAAATAAATAAATTCTTTGTGGCGCACACTACTTTCGGGACCCAAAAAAAAGTTTGTATTTGTCCCGATTAGAGCAAATGTAACAACCATAGACAGCACAGAATTTGAACTCCAAATCAACAGAGTAAATAAGTATCTGTGCAGCAGGCAGCTACTGCATGACCCCCATCTGGTGCATTTGGTGACATGGACGCTACGTCATGTGAAACCCAGCAATTGGTTAGTTCTGACCGGCTGTTAGGAAAATGTACGTTTAATATTTTAATCATTTTCTTTTATTTTATTCTTTATTAGCTTTAATGTTTAACATTTGTAGTCTTTATCTACTTCTAGGTTTGATATTGTATTCGTTCTTAGCTTTTATGTCACTGCTTCTGCTCTGTGTTGAATGTGGGTGAGGGGATTGGAGAGACCGACCAAGATGGAGCCAGAGAATCAAATTACAGTGCATTCCATTCCATGACCCCCGGCGAAAGAGGAGATGGTTCTGGGGAAGACAACGGGGGTTTGGGGGTTGGATACAAAGAACTGTTCTTTGCTGTAAATTTCCACTCCTCTCTGGGCAATCAGCCAGGTTGTACCACAGACGGGTCCTTGCAAGTAAAGACCATTTAAATTTACGTTACCGTGTTTTGGAGTTTTATTTGGTGAAAGATTATTGTTAAGTAATAGGTCAGGATTATTTTTCTGACACCTGCGCTCAGTTTCCTATTGCACGGAGCTCTACAGGCCAGGGGCGGGCTTAGCAAAAAAAAAAAAAAAAAAAAGACGTATTGCTTACATTATCATAGTATATCATAAGACAATCACTTTTACGGATTTCTGAAGAATCATACATAATTCCTGGATCGCTGCTTTAAAGAGTAGATTCCCTGAGAAACCATTTTTTACTTATTATTTTTGAAAATGATCAGTCACTCTGAGTTTAAAAGGATATTCCATCCAAAATTGAAATTTTGTCTGTTGAAACATTTGCCAGAGTTAGATAAGTGGAAAAAAACATTTTTAACCAGCCCAGTCATTCTCCTGACCCGGCTGTACTCTTTTTGCTTTAGCTTAGCATAAAACACAGTAAGTGAATGGATCCAACTAGCATTGTGAGTAAAAAAGTCCAAAAACCCTTTTTTACTTATTTTTCAACATGATCAGTCACTCTGAGTTTAACATCTTCTACATCTATCTCCTACATTAGCTTCTGATAGAAAATGGGTTAAAATAACGCTTGTTTCAGAAAAGCCTGACAGATCTACATCACAAGGTCTCTTAACATTCATGGACTCGCCTGTCTTGACTCACGACGGGGAAGGCTGTTGTTGGTTTAGCGTCCAGGAAACAGCAGAGAACAGCTCGGCTAGTAGAAGCTAACCATTAGCATTAGCAACTCCAAAACACAGCAGAACTCCTCCAGGCTTGTGTTATTTGTGGAGATAAAACATCAACATTGCAGAGCAAACAGAGTCAGTGGTAGAGTCGTGTTGCTGTTAGCCAATCAGAGGTGAGATGTCCACATATCAGGAAATAAGAATCCAAAACCTGCCATTTTCTTGCCACTTTTTCTCTAGCTGACTTCTATGTCCCCAAACAAGAGCATCTGGGGTTTTTATCCCCAGAGAACGATTTACAAGGCATTAATTCCTACTAGGGACCACTGCAAATGTATTAAAAATATGAGTAAAGTTGACCTTAAAGCTGGGGTACATTGTTTAAATTTTTTTAAGTAACTTAAAAATGTTTGAATGTTTTAAATCAGTCCTAAACTGATTTTATTGTTGTTATGTTGTAATAAATTATTGTTTTAACACTTCAAACCACAGCTCTCAATTTGCTGGGCAGAAATTAACCTAGGGTAATTTTAAACCTAATTCCTGGGGCGACATTCCCAAGGTGGCCTTGTTGTTGTTTTTTTTAATAAAACATAATCTGTTGTTCGTCATCATGCCACAAATGTGACCTTGTTCAATGTAAATAATTGTTCATAATTTATATTTTCCCTAGGTCCCTCCTCTGGCCTCTACAGTAAACGAATCATTTACACAAGCCTATAACATTGACCAATAGAGATGTGTATCCACAAGAGGGAGCTGTCAATCACCAAGAATGTACCCCAGTTCCCAGCATGCACTAAAAGGAGACACTCTGGGTGTTTTTCAATGTCAAGGAACCTTGCCTTGCGCAAGGCACCTTGCTTACAAGGACACTGTCCTTCCCTGGTCAAAGAAAACGGTTAAATGGAATAGACTTACCCCACATGACCGCGGCTGGCCAGAACCCGCCCTCTGCTTACGCACTCTGTTTATGTCCCGCCCATAGTATTAGCCAGCAAGCCGTCTCGCCGTCATTAGGACGGCCTGGCGTCAAAAATGACGGCCTAAATAACGAGGGACGGCTTTAAAATTTGATGGCAAGCCGTCCCCGTTTTCTGTAGTATCTAATCTAGAATTAGCATTTTGTGGAAGTAAAATAAAAATCTGATTATTGCACAAATAATTCAACAAACGTGTTCAAGTCTGTACTACTGGAAATGCGCAGATTCATTGCGGGGGTTCCCCCAGCACGGCATCCCCGTTTCTGT
This sequence comes from Aphyosemion australe, assembly GCA_006937985.1. Classification (NCBI taxonomy): domain Eukaryota; kingdom Metazoa; phylum Chordata; class Actinopteri; order Cyprinodontiformes; family Nothobranchiidae; genus Aphyosemion; species Aphyosemion australe. Next base: position 50,251 of record SSNS01000032.1, on the reverse strand, counting down.
CTTTGATCTCAGCGGCTGCAGCAGGAGCGGTGGATGGAGACGCGACGCTTCTAAAGAATGATAAATGCACTTGTATAGCGCCTTTTAGAGTCAGAGGACTCCAAAGCGCTTTACACTACAGTGAATCATTCATCCATTCACAGACATTCACTCACTGGTGGGGATGAGCTACAGTGTAGCTACAGCTGCCCTGGGGCGCACTGACCCCAACGTGGGTTAGGTGTCTTGCCCAAGGACACGACAGCGACAGACTGAGCGGGATGCGAACCTGCAACATTCTGATTGCAAGGCGGCCATTTAACCCCTCTGCCACTACCACCCCAACCCAAGAAGATGGTGTTATGTCAGTTACAAACCTGGTTTTGGTTTCCGGAGTCTGGTGTTGAGCAGAAAAACATCCTCAGTAAAATATTCTGGGCGAAATGGATTTAGTTTCAAGAAATTTACCTCAGCTGTTTCAGCTGATTCTTCCATTTTAATAATTATCAGCCACAACACGGCTCAGTAATAAAACACAAGTCTGAACCCCCCCACACCTCGCTTGCGCTGCGTGCAGTCGTCTAGTCATCACCTGATCCAAGGGCAGATAAAAAGGACAAACCTCCAACCTTATTCTAATATTGTCAACAAATAAACACAGCTCAGCATCGTTTTACCTGCAGTTATTCACTAGTGAAGAAAACGTAACTTCTATGAGCAAAAAAAAACACCATAAAAGTGATTTAATGAATCAGGAAAGAAATGTTATTTCTGTTTTTACATTTTTCACTTCAGTTCAAACTATTTAGAATTTTGTGTTTTCATCACATTTAGCTTGTATTTTATTTAAAATATCTTCAGCTTTATTCATATTATGAGAATTTTTGTGTTGCGTTGTGTAGAAAAATAATCATAACACAACATAATTACTTGAAAGGTTTTTGTATTTTTTTGAACGTGAAATGTTCCTTACATGGTTTCTATATTTCTTAGAAGTATTATGACACAATTGCTAAACATTGTGAAAAACTGACACCCCCCCTGCCACTGTTTCTTGTAGGACACTCACTTTCCCAGTTTCTGGCTAATACTCTGGTCCTTCCCCTCATAGTAACGTTAAGTTTCAATATAGATGTATAACGAGCGTTTTACTTTTTTAATTGTGTATATATTGGTTAAATCAAATGTGTAGTGAGTTAGTACCTGCTAGCCACCAAAGCTGCAGCTACTAAGCAACTAACCAACCATAGAGAACTGCTTTGGATCTAAAAAACATTTTAGATAGAAGTCCGATAGCTACAATTAGTTGACTTACATTTGAACTGGAAATTTGCCCCGAAGCAGCTGCTGCCAGCTCCTGATCACATCTGTTTGAAAATACCGCACTGCATTCTGGGAAATTTTTGACCAAGGGCAACAAGACATCTTGCATGTATCCCCTTGTCAGTTAGCTAAATGGCAGACAAACGGAGGACAGACGCCTCGCCTCGGTAGCACATGAACATTGGAACCGATTGGAACACGCCTTGGCGGTTCCTGACCAAGGCATCAAGGCAAGCTTCCTTGACATTGAGAAACACCCAATCAAACCCCTTAATGCTGAGTGTCACGCGAGGAGGAATTGGGTCCCATTTTTTCAAACTCTTTGGTATGAACCGACTGGGAACATATGGAAAACATGCAGCCACAGCGGCCTTCCGTTAGTGCTGCAAGGCTATTTGTATGTGCGGTATGATGAGGCTTGGCTTTTGGCACCTTTCAGAAGGGGGGGGGGGGGCTATAGCCATTCAAATTTCAAAATCTTGATGATGTCACGCTACGAACCCCAGCTTTAGGCTTCAAGGCATGACACCCCACCCTGTTTTACAGATGCCACTCACTGTCTGATCTTCCTTCTGGCCTCCTCTGCACATATTTAAATCAATTTCAGACAAAAGTATTATTGAGAACGTCACAAGAATATTTGCCACTACTCTATTTTTTGTGTAGCTCAGCATCCCCAACTTCTGTTCCTGTTCCTCTTTAGAATGACTTTTCAGTGCTGAGAGAATTTATGATGGCTTTTAGAAACACAAGATGACTTTCAGTAGTAACATGAAGACAACAGACCTTTTGTAATTATATAAAGTACAATTAAAACATAAAACCTGTAAATGTACTGAAATTGAACGTAATTTATGACCGTTCTCCAAGTTTTTCATCCAAAAACGCCACGTCAGATATGAAATTCTCCAAGCTCATATTTAAATATAAATGATTATTACTTGAAGTAAAACAGCAGTCACACACTTTTGAAGCATTCAGATATAAGAGATGATTTTGTTTCATAAAAAATTTCAATTTTTAAAAATTTGGTCTGATTTGTTTGATCTATTCCACATTGAAAACTTCCCCAAGTATTTATTTCTTCTCTGGCCTGTTTTTTTTTTTTTTTTTTTGACATTGTTAGCAGTTTGCACCAGATAATGATTACACTAGTGTAGACTGAGAGGAAAAAGACAAGGGAGAAAAAAAGGCTGCTGCATGTTGGGGGTAGACAGAGGCATGGTTACATAATCAGGGATTAATATTCCACAATGTCAGGAGCTACAAGCCGGGATAAGGAAATCAGCGAGATCAAGAACAAAATCTCCTCCACCCACGGACAAAAATCCTGCCGCCTCTGAACTTTCTCTGCTCACCCCCTTCTTGCAAGTTTAATTGGCAGCAGTGTGAGTGTGAGCTCCATATCTGCATCCTCCATCCATCAGCCTTTTAGGTGAGAGAAACCCCCCTCACACACACACACACACACACACAAGCTTTTCTATCTACACGACACAGGCAGTAACAAGGATTAAAAACAAGAGCCTGGTAAAGATTTGTCTGCTCTAAATTTTGACACGCTGATCTTGGGATAATTCAGCAGCAACATGATGACAGCCTGTTTTCTGCTCATAACGACTCAGAGTAATGTGTTGCTGTGCATTTTAACAGAAAACCACCCAGTCTTGCAGAGATGAATGATTTATTTCAGCCTCAACAACTCCCCTTCTGTCTGACTCTCATTAATTTAGCTGATTTCCTCAGTAAGTCAGCCTTCCCCTTCTCCTTCCTCCCACACAAGAGGGGAGGAGCAGACTGATGTAATTCAGAAACACACAGATTTCTTCCAGCGCCCTCAAATAAAACCACTAACTCTAACTGGGATTGGGACCCTTGCTGAGCAGAGATCCCCACAGTAAAATGAGATTTTTGTGTGTTTTCAGCTAAAAATTCAGCTCTATTCATGCACATCCCTGAAAAGAACAACCTTGAATCTGCTTCAGAGCTTTCAATAAAAAAAAAACACTTTTTCCACACAAGAGGGGAGGAGCAGACTGATGTAATTCAGAAACACACAGATTTCTTCCAGCGCCCTCAAATAAAACCACTAACTCTAACTGGGATTGGGACCCTTGCTGAGCAGAGATCCCCACAGTAAAATGAGATTTTTGTGTGTTTTCAGCTAAAAATTCAGCTCTATTCATGCACATCCCTGAAAAGAACAACCTTGAATCTGCTTCAGAGCTTTCAATAAAAAAAAAACACTTTTTCCACACAAGAGGGGAGGAGCAGACTGATGTAATTCAGAAACACACAGATTTCTTCCAGCGCCCTCAAATAAAACCACTAACTCTAACTGGGATTGGGACCCTTGCTGAGCAGAGATCCCCACAGTAAAATGAGATTTTTGTGTGTTTTCAGCTAAAAATTCAGCTCTATTCATGCACATCCCTGAAAAGAACAACCTTGAATCTGCTTCAGAGCTTTCAATAAAAAAAAAACACTTTTTCAGAGAAAAGTTTGAATGGCGACAGTTTCATTGCTGGTGTCAGTGAGGCTGCTGATGTCAGAGGCAGAATGTGTGACACGGTGACGGCCAGGGAGAATGTTACCTCATACAACGGCGAGCAGATCCCATCAATCCATTCCAGCTGAAGCCCCGGGAGCTCATCCTTCCTGTTGCGGTCAAAGATGGCCTAAAACACACACGAGGAAATGACGACTTATTTCATTTTTACAATTTCTTGTACAGATTTAGTGAATTCTTCTTCTTCTCATGCTGATTTCACACACATTTCCTGCTCTCGCACCTCTGAGGCTGTGCTTCAGAGATAGTTACCAGGCTGCGACTCAGAAGTTAATATTTCATTTCCCAACACCCACGCACAGAAGAGCTAAAGGTTTGACACAAGCAGGCGGACCTGAGGCGACTGAATTAGTTATTTCAATGTGGCCTGACTTGATTACTTAACAGCCATTAATTGCATCCAGTTTTCCTCTTTTAGGGGTTTGCAGTTCAGGCGTAAATAACTCTTCTGCTGCAGCTCTGAGAAGAATGTTTCTGAATGAACACAATAAAATAATCTGTTTTTGCAGAATAATGAATAGAAAATCTGTTTAACATACAGTATATATTTTTTCAGCATGGCAGCAGAGGGGTCAAGCTGACTGTGCGCGCTTCTCACGCTTATGTTCCCTACGCAGCAGCAGAGGAGATATATCTTCGATTTGGCACCATCAGCTCTCAGAGGGCACAGAGGTGAGAGAAACTGCAACACGCACAAAAGCTGAGCTGGTTTGATTTACTCACAGAGGGCGTGAGCTTCAGCTCCAGCCGCTCTCTGTCACCTTGCTCAAAAAACTCACTCGTCACCAACTCGGCCACCTGAGAAGAGACGTTGTTTTGTTAATTTCTTCTTCAAATCACGCCTTTTTGCAGTGTATTTGTCACCTTGCGTGATATTTCCCAGGGTTTCGTGACAGCACCAAGATCACACGCTGTCATCATCATGGATCTGAGAAGAGCATGAGTTACTTTTAGATGTAGATTTTAATCAGCTTTTAGAGACAGAGAAAAGGTCACCTGCACATGTCTCTATGTCCCTTAACGTTCCAGTTGTACTCCCCTTTTTTAACCAGCTCAAAGAAAGTGTTTCTCTTCCTGCAAGAAAACAGGAAACACATGTGAATTACTTTAACTCCACAAGGGGGCGGTCTTACCTCAAACAAACCAGCAGCGGTGTCCAACCCTGGTTCTGGAGGGTCAGGTTTTGGTAACTTCCTGCTCAAACACACCTGATGTAATGGCTGAATTACCTGATTTAAACCAGGTGTGTTGAAGCAGAGAAACCTCTAAAACATGCTGGGCCCTCCCGGACCAGAGTTAGACCCTGCGGACGTCTCACTTATTCTCAATAAGAAGAACTTACTCAAAGTAAAGAGTGAGGTCCGTGGCCAGGATGGACTGTTTGAGCAGCTGCATGAGGTCGCTGTACTCTGTGGACGACAGGTTGGAGAAGATGTTGTGACCCTGCAGACACACAAAAGGTACATGTGGCACTTTTCCAGCAACAAACAAAGAGCTTTGAATCAAAAGACCTGCAGGCTCAGGATGAATAATTTATTATATTTAGCTTGTCCACCATTTACAATTTTTTTCCCTCCCCATTGGTTTTATTTAAGATGTTAGACCAAAACATCTCCCAACATGTGGGCATGGAATTATTAAAAAAGAGTTCAGTCAGCTTTAAAAAAAATCCAGATTCATCTGGGCTTTGATCACAGTTTGCTTTCAACACAAACTTTGGGCTTGGAGGTAAACGGCTCCCCTGCTGCGTTTACACACAGCAGCCTCATTACTGGTGTCAAAAGTGTGTAAACAGATCCACCACTCTGCCCCAGAAAATTCTTTTTATTGACAATGACTATAGTATATATATATATATATATATATATATATATATATTTGGGATTTAGTTCCAAGAAAGGCGAACCACCTCTTTTACCACTATGAAAACAGTGTTGGGCATCTTACGTTAAAAAAGTAATTAGTTATAGTTACTTTCTCAAAAAAGTAATTGAGTTAGTAACTCAGTTACCACACTGTAAAAGTCATTATGTACATAGCAAAGTAACTGTGATGTTTTTTTTATGTTCTGTAACACAGTTACTTTCTATATCTATAACATCAAAGATTTAACTGAATGATTCTTATATCCTGCGACCCTGTGTGGATACGTGGGTATAGAACATGAATGGATGTATTCTTACTATCTATTCAGTAAGAATGTTCTTATGGATATCTGGAATGTTCATTTCTTCTAGCAACAATAGAATTATAGATATCTGGAATCCATTTCCAGTCTGCCTAAAAATTGTAAAATAAAAAAGACCACCTTATGTTTTTAGGGATTTTAAGATATCTCAAACTTAATTCCTACTAGTGCAGTTGTTACTATGGATATCCTTAATTATAATTTCTACTAGTAACAACACAGCTGTTGATATCTTGCAATTTTGACTAATAAGAATACAATTAGTACTAGGATAAATTAAAGTATTGCTATATAAAACAGGAATTACAGAGAGGTTTGATTGTAGATTAAATGCTAAAACAGCTTGCCATAGCCTGCCCTCTCCCTGCGTGTCTAGCTTTCACTCATTTCCTCACCGTTCTGAAGTGCTGTTTGTTTTTCTTTCCTCCTCTTTTACAGATTTGCCCCCACCAATATTTACAGGTCCCATCACATTAATGTAATAATTGTCCCCAGCCAGGCATTTTGTTAACGGCCCATGGTAGGATGTTGGGTGTGGGTACAGTCATTCACTTCGGCTCCTCCGTGAAGGAGCCAGCTCTGATCAGCTCTAAGAGCTGTTTCGTTTGCAACCGACACATCAGTGGTGTGGCAGTCAGAAAGCCTGACACTGCTGCATTTAACCACATTGTAGTAACGCGCCACTTTACATGCCCAGTAGCGGTAACGGCATTGCAACGATGGGAAAAGTAATTAATAGATTACTCCATTACCTAAAAAATAACGCCATTAGTAACGGCGTTATACTTAAATGCCATTACTCCCAACACTGATGAAAAATGCCTCCTTTGGGTAATGAAGCTGTGCTAATAATAATATTGATGTAATAATAATGTACAGAAATAATGTTTAAAAGGAGAATCCACCACTAAGTGAAACTCAGTCTGTGGCCATAATCCCCAGAGTTAGATAAGTGGGAAAAAGCATTTTGTAACCCGCCTGATTTGGCAGGACTCCATTAGCTTTAGCTTAGCCTAAAGAATGTAAGTGAATGGTAACAGTTAGCATTTAGTGTGAAAAAGTCAATGATCCTAATTTTTCTTGGTGACCTCAATAATTATATTGACTGCAAATAAAAATAAAAAGTAACACCAAGGAATTACAGGAGCCGATTTAGACTTGGGACTACATTATGTCAAAGCACAGCTGTAAGCCTCCGCTAATAGGCGCAGTGGCTCCAAAAGACACCTACTTCTGTAAACACAAACGTATGAGCTGCACTAGGTTCACTGCCGTAGTTGGCTATGTTAAATTTCTTATGCAAGAAAATGGTTCTTGCTTGTGTAGCAAAGAGTTGCAAAAATATAGAGCAACACGATGTTTAATAGAATTCCATCCAATGTTAAACGAAGAAGACAATGGCTTGCCCTGCCCTGGAAACTTCTCCCACACACGTGGAGAAAATCAATATCTGGTTTGCAAGGAGCATTTCACACCAGAGGACTACAATAAAAGAAAATTTGAAGGTAAATGGCCTATATTTGATATAGCGTTTTCAAGAGTCCTAGAACCCCTCAAGGTGCTTTACAACACAATCAGTCATTCACACAGTCACACCCTGGTGGTGATGAGCCACAATGTAGCCACAGCTGCCCTGGGGTTCACTGACAGAGGTGAGGCTGCCATAAACTGGTGCCGTCAGTCCCTCCAGCAGGTAAGGTGGGACAAGTGTCTTGCCCAAGGACACAACAGGGACAGACTGAGCGGGGATTGAACCGGCAACCTTCTGATTATAAGGCGGACACTTAACTCCTTTGCCACTGTCGCCCCAAGGATCATTAATGAGTAAGTTTCATGACTTTTTCAGATGAAATGCTAACTGTTACCATTCACTTACATTCTTTATGCTAAGCTAAAGCTAACAGAGAATTGCCAGATTAGGAAAATGACTGGGCTGGTTACAAAATGCTTTTTCCCACTTATCTAACTTTTGGGAATATGGCAACAGTCTGAATTTCACTTAAGGGTGGAATATCCCTTTAAAATTTTATTCAAACATTTGCTTATTATTATTATTTTTTGTGTCTTTGATTAGTAAAACAAAGGGATTAAAACATCCAATCATGATAGACCTGTTGAAAAGTTTTTCAAAGTGAATATTAAATTCTCACTCAGCTCTAAATCTGAAATCCAACTAAAACATTTTTTTGAAGCACAAAAGAAAACATTAACTGCCGCATCTGATCAAAACTCATGGTTTAAATCTATAAAACTTGTGCAGCAGCAACAACCTAAAAAATTAGGTCCAAGCCAGTGAACACATATCTTACCTTTTTTAACCCTTAAGGACCCGTGGCGACACTGGTGTCACAGCCCATTTTAAATATCTGCAAAATTGTTTCTTGAGTCATATACTCAAGTTTCATAGAATAGAATAGAATAGAATAGAATAGAATAGAATAGAATAGAATAGAATAGACTTTATTGATCCCACAGTGGGGAAATTCACTTGTAACAGCAGCACCATCACTCAAAGGGTAATTAGAAGAAGATAAAAAAAAAAACAAGGATACATCTATATACACATAGGCAGTAAATCTAGTATTGTAACCTTCGATCACCAAAAAAAAAAAACACAAATAAAAAATAAGAAAAAAATAAATAACTTCCAAAACTAAGCAACATACAGGATAATACCAGCACAGCTTAAACTGAGGAGTTATACACTCCTACAGCAGAGGGGATGAAAGATCTACGATAGCACTCAGTTTTACATCTGGGATGTCTCAGTCTACCTCTGGAGGAGCTGTCCATGATCTCCACAGTGGAGTTCAGTGGATGGGAGGGGTTTCTTAAGATGGAGGTCATCTTCCCCAGCATCCTCCTTTCACACGTCTCCTCAACAGAATCCAGCGGGCAGCCCAGAACCGAGCTAGCTTTGGTAGCTAGCTTGTTCAGTCTCTTCCTGTCTCGGTCAGTGCTGCCTACACCCCAGCAGACCACAGCAGAATGAATAACAGAGCCAACAACAGAGTGATAAAAGGATTTTAGCAGCTGGGAGTTAACTCCGAAGGACCTCAGCCTCCTCATGAGATGGAGGCGGCTTTGGCCCTTCTTATACAGAGCATCTGTGTTGTGGGACCAGTTCAGTTTACTGTTGAGGTGAACACCCAGGTACTTAAAGGTGTCCACCACCTCAATGTCTGCTCCCTGGATGTTTACTGGTGAGTGAGGAGGAGTGTTTCTCTGGAAGTCAATCACCATTTTCTTTGTTTTACTGGTGTTCAAGCGAAGGTGGTTACGCTCAAACCAGTCCACAAAGTCCATGATGACTGACCTGTACTCCTGGTCGTCCCCCTCAGACACACAGCCGACGATGGCCGAGTCATCAGAGAACTTGTTGTAGGTGAAGTCCGAGGTGTAGAAGGTGAAGAGAAAGGTTGAGAGCACTGTACCCTGCGGAGCTCCAGTACTGCACATAACCACCTCAGACGTACAGTTGTGCAGCCTCACGTACTGTGGCCTGTTGGTGAGGTACACTGAACAAAAATATAAACACAACACTTTTGTTTTTGCTCCCATTTTTCATGGGCTGAACTCAAACATCTGAAACTTTGTCCACATGCACAAAACACCCATGACTCTCACATATTGTTGTGAAATCTGTCTACATGTGTGTTAGTGAGCACTTTTCCTTTACCAAGATAATCCATCCCACCTCACAGGTGTGGCATATCAAGGGGCTGATTAGACAGCATGAATAATGTACAGGTGTGCTTTAGACTGCCCACAATAAAAGGCCACCCTGAAATGTGCACGATTTTGCTTTATGGGGGGTGGTGGGGCAGACAACCAGTCAGTATCTGGTGTGGCCACCATTTGCCTCATGCAGGGTGACACATCTCCTCGCATAGAGTTGATCAGGTTGTTGATGTGATTTCATATTCAATATCAGTACTTCGGATTTAATGATGTTAAAAAACGAGGCTGACACGGGAATTAAAGTAGAAACTCTAGGAAAAAATAACAATCAACCGGTTGCAAGCATTTTCTGGTCTAAATCTCGTGGCTGTCCGTGACTGCCGCCGGAAATGACGTGGCTGTAGCTGGCTGTTCGCGGCTGTTATCATAGACATAATATTGACATAATATTCCCCTATCATTTGTAATTGAGTGTTTTGCCAAATACTGTTTGTCAGGGATTTTCTCAATCAACCTAACTACCTGAAGCTGAAGAGATAAGAGAGAGACAAATGAACCACACATAAACCGTTTGCAAAGAGTGGCAGACCGTACTCTGTCTTCGAGTTGGTCTGTCACCCTTTGCAAATGGTTATATGTGTGGTTCATTTGTCTCTCTCTTATCTCTTCAGCTGGCTGGCTGTTTGCAGCTGCTGCTGGCTGTTATCGTGGCTGTCCGTGACTGGCAGCCACCGCCACGAATTGAGCTCGGCCCTGCTGTAAACATGAAGCTAACGTTAGCTGGCTAAGATGTGCTGGTGGACACAAATACAGTAAAGTAATATTACATTTACAAAATACAAACAATAAAAATGCTCAAACTTACTTGTGAAAAATAATCCATTGAGCTCTGTTCTCAACAGTCCAGGGGAACCGGTCCAAGATGCTGCAGCATTTACTGAGCTCAAGTAGCCGGCCGGCTGGGTGTTTTTTTCATGTCTATGTACTAGTGATGTGTCGGTCGCGAACAAAACGGCTCTCAGAGCCGGCTCTTTGATGTGACCGATAGGAGCCGACTACCTCTCGGAAGAGCCAACTCCCTCTTGGAGAACCCGGAGTGAGTGACACAAACTGTACCTGCAGGCCCCTTAGCTGCTAAAAAACTGCAAAATGTGCACACACATGCAGCGTCACTCTGATTGCCGTGAGAACGGGGGGTGGGGGTGGGGTGGGGGGTTGCAGCGCGCCTCCAATCGCTGTGAAAGCAGGGAGAGGGGTGGCGCGCACAAAATGCCTGGGACAATTATTAACACGACAGGACCCGACCTGTAAATACTGGTGGGGACAAATTTGTAAAAGATGAGGAAAGAGAAACAAACAGTGCTATAGAAAGGTGAGGAAATAAGTGAAAATAGGACACCAAGATTTGAACACATTTGTGACAATTAAAAGGCAGAGTGTGGAATATGCAAAGATAAAATATATCCAACAGGCTCTAATAGTTCAAATTTAATAAATATTTTACTTGCAGAGTTTGTATTTGTCATTTAAAATGTGTTTGTGTTGTAAAATAAGTCATTTAAATAATAAGCATTTGATATAATGTATATTGTAGATTAGTAGTTCAGTTAACACACAGTTTTGCATAAATTCTGGTGATTAATTCATTTAAGAAGCAAAAAATGTGAGGAGCCCTTTGAGAGCCAAAAGAGCCGGTTCATTTTAGTGAGCCGAGCCGTAAAAACCGGTTCTCTTAAAAGAGCCGGAGTTCCCATCACTACTATGTACACAACGCCCCCTAGTGTACTGAATGCGTAGTGTGGTCAGACTGGGAAGAAGAGCGAGGCTGGCAGTGACTCCACTCTCCTGCGCCGCTTAGGATTGCAAATTCAATTTGATCTATGAAACACTTTTTGTGGGGCGGGCATGAAAACGAAAAAGCAATTCCCCTTACTTTATCCTTTTTGCAATGGTGGCTGGTGACTTTATTTTGGGTGGGGTGCTAACCACATATCACCACTAGGGGATGCCAAATTACCATTGTTTCTTATGCATCAGCGTCACACAACTGACGGTCACAGTAGCAGGAGCACTTCGGCAACAAATTTGTTCAAAACGTTTTTGAATATTAAGTACGTTTTTGACAAAAACATGCTTAATATTCATCCATTCACCCATATATTACACAAACTGCACACACACTTAAAGGCATTGGCCAGACTCAGCATGAAAATTGTAAAATATCAGTTTAACTACACTTTAGCATCTATAAAAAAATAAACTGGGTTCAGTTTTTAATTTTGTTCAGCAGTTTTGTCATAAATCATTATAGAAAATCAAAATTCTCTTCTCTAAACACTGAATAGCGCTGGTTCTGCCACGTCACTCAAATACGTGTAAGAAGGCACTGCTCCTGCTGCTTACTAGGAGATTAGTTGTGTTTTGCTCTACTTTGTGCTCTCAATGCTTACAGATAATCACGTTTACAGCTGCAGCAAAACATCTGAGCCATATGTCAGAGTCCTACACGCATTTCTAACTAACTTAGCAACATTAAAGTCATTTACTGTTTGTAAGGAGAATCTTAGCGAGCTGTAAGCACAACGCTAGCTTCAGTCAGACCTGCGTGACCATTACAGCACAGATGATGCACAGACTGCAGGGGCTGGTCAGGGCTGCTCACTCAGAGGTTTGATCTAAAATAATAATCTACATATTCCAACTATAAATCCATCTGGAACCGCTACCGGTCCTTTTGGACTCCTTAAGTCCCGTTAGCATGACGGTAGCCGCACGGCTAACAGTGTTAGCTCCGGTAAGGAAAAAATAGGTCATTTGGGAAAGCTACGACACACACAGAGGTTGGATCTTAAAAGATGATCCACGTATTTTAACAACAGATCATCCTGAGACCAGTAGAACCTTCGTGCCATCCTGGATTACAGCCAAAACAACCACGAGCCGAGTTAACGAGCTACCGCACCGACTTAACTAGCGACAGCTACAAGGGGCCGCAGCGTCAGGAAAATTTATTCTGGTAAGCTATCAATTAATTTTTTTCCGGAATTATATTAATATATACACGCAGCGGTAAAACTGGGATCACATTGTTTTATTTTTCTGTAGAATATTGAATTATATTGGGACAGAATGATAAAGCTCTCTCATGCTTAGAGGTCCCGGTTGCAGCTTCGAACACAGGAATTAAATATTCAATAAAAGTAAATAAACTGTACCGATTTTAGTTCTGAAGACGTTCATCCTCCTCCTCCTCCAGAACAGTTTCACCAGTGGTGTCTAGATCAGCTCACGAGTCTTCTTAGTTTAAAAGTATCAAACATGTGTGCACCTCCGGTTATCCAGCTTGCTGGTTTGGAGTCAAACTCCGGTTGAACTCTTCGTGTGCTCCAATATCCGTTCTCCTCATCGTAATCCACGGAAACACAATCTGACCGACTAGCAGAGGTTTCAGAAGCTACATCTGACTGATAAAACATTGTTGTGTGCTGTAAAGCTAACGCAGAAATACCGAGCTGCTCACTGTTTTACACTATAGTTTTCTGAGGATCTCCTTGTGAAACGTCATCGCCGGCTTAACCTCAGACCGGAAGCCTTCCTCTGTTTTTTCCCGCGCCGTTTAAAAACACTGGATTTTCTTAAAAATCCAGCCATGAAAATCCCAAAAAGAAACTGACTTGAGGTTTTAATACATTTTTACACATGTGATTCAAAGGAAATTTGCCTCTGGCCATGGAGGTTAATCTAATCAATAGAATCCACTTTCTACCAACACCCAATAAGCTGTAAATAAACGTGAGGCCGTAAAATAGACGCTACACTTATCCAGAAAAACACACAGTGACACAATGCAAGCTATCCACAGAAGCAGGCGTTTAGATTAAAGCCCAGACTCACAAACAAGAATAGAAGTACCACTCTTAGTTTAAAGCGTATGGAACGGTGCCCGCCGCTAACGCAGCAGCAAGCTAATTTCCTGAAGCCAAAAGCTAAAATCAGGCTTACCTGCAGGTTATGGTCATAATCCGTGGTGTAGTAAAAACAATCCACTTGGTTCGTGAAATCCTATATCCCAACGTAAAAGCTGAGCTGATCAGACTGTTTGCTGTTTTACCCGCTTGAGCGTTTGATGCATTCCATCATTTTCCTGTTTACGTGGATTCTCTCCCTGTGATTTTTTAATACCAGCTGAAAAAACTCAACAAGCAATTTGATAGGCCCTCTGGGAGGGGTGAACAACCTGACCAATGAGCGATCTCCTCCCCCTGGTCTGAGCAGAATTCACCAGGTGACGATCGCTACGCGATGCGCCCAAAGGCTCTCCTAATCTTTCTCATTGTGGGCGGTTTGGGGATCCAGCGCGCATGTGCCAGTTAGCCCATATTAAGTCAATGGTAAAGATTGCTGCGCCCGCGAGAGGACATGTGACAAGTACGTCGACGATTCGGCCGTGTTAAAAGTAAAAACAACATTATTGAACTACAATTAAACACAGATTACACACAGCACTTAGTCCATATGGTGTATAGATCGTTTAGTTGACTTTTTATGTTTTTTAAATATATTTTGTGATTCCTATCTTCTTTTTCTCCTTCCTGTGAGACTGGTGGGGCGGCACCCTAGCGCCCCCTATGGACGAGCCGCCACTGCACAATTGGCAGTTGTATAGTGAAATGGAAAAAGCATTTCTGTTAATGCATTTTTATTTTCAAAATTGACATTTCAAATTGAATTTTGTTACACATTTGCTGGAGTGTTATTTGAAAATGAAATCTTAAATGTCTTTTTCTTTATCCTTTTCATTAAGTCACAGAATGAGCAGTGATGAAGAAGAAAATTAAAAAGCCGTTTGGAGAATTGCTTATTCATTTAATTTGTGAGTCATATTTAGCAATTGTATAGTGAAAATGAATTTCTGTTCATGCTTAACAATTTGGATTATGTTACACATACGCTTCCATATTTTGCTGCAGCTGTAAACACAATTATTCATAAGCATTATCACCTAGTAAGCACCAGTAGCTGTGCCTCCTAAAACGTATTTGAGTGACGTATGCAAAACCAAGGTTTTTCAGTGTTTAGAGGAGAGAATTTTTTTTTTTTTTTAATGATTTATGACAAAACTGAACCCAGTTTATTGTTAATAGATGGTAAAGTGTAGTTAAACTGAATTTCTACAATTTTAATGCAGAGTCTGGCCAATATCTTTAAACAAATCAGCTCTGAATTTTCTCCCAACACGCCTTTCATCAGTTCCCATGAAATATTGAACGTCAGCAGCAACACAAAGGACATCTCTCATTCTCTGTAACAGATGTGGGGGTGGTGTGTGTGTCGGTGAGTGATGTTTAAAAGTTTACTGTGACGACTCACGTATGTAGATCCGCTGACTGAATCATCAACCGTCTCTCCTGCTCGATTTAGCCACTATTCATTTGTATGCTAATTAACTAAGGACAACAGCAGCTCCACCAACAGACACCAGCATGATATCCAGAGCAAACATTTGTCAGCTTACTATGCTGTCAGCACCCTGATAATGAAGCTACTGGACCCCCCCCCTACATCCCCTCCTCCCAAAGCCTCATCTCAGCTGCTCCCTCGAAACGCCTCCAATTACAACTTCACCAGACCCATTCACCTGGTAAAATGTCTCTCTCAACCAATTACCACTGAATCTATCACCTCTGTAATTACATTGATTTGAGGGCAGCGTGAGTTACTTGTTTACTCGCTCACCTGTTGCACACATAGAAGAAAACACATGGCAGCAGAAAGTCATTTGTGTTTGAGGGGAAAGTTTTTTGCATCGCTGTTCGGACGAAAAGACTGTATTGCCACAGCATTTTTCAGTGTTTGAGTTTATAAATGGCGACTTTAAAGCAATGTCACACTTTCTTATCTTCTTTTCCTTCCATTCTGCTTCTCCAGCAACTCTTCCAATTTTACAGATGCCCATTGTTTGGCGATGTCAATATAATTGAAGTCACAACCAATCAGCATGCGTTAACCACAAGTCCCGCCCAACAACTCTACCAGGTGTTGTGTTCTGAACCACTAGGGGCAGTGTACTGATATACTGAGATGTAGTGCGATAGAAGAATGGGGGAATCCAAGATGGATGCAGATGGATGCAAAGTAAATGCTCCCTGCTTTAAAACCATTTCAGTTCAAGTACTCGTTTGGTCCCTGAAGTGGCCCATAAAGTGGTCCTTTTGGGTCGGCCTGGTGAAATGCAAACACACGTGTAACCCACGAGAAGTATTGGGCTACTAAACCTGTTTATGTTGTCTGAACTGTAGTACCAAAAATGCCCAGCAGGGTGCAGGTTTACACCTTCTGAAACCTGAGCTATATACGTGTGGCTCACTCTCTTCCACCTTAAAAGCACATGTGTCGTCTGTGCACTGAACAAAGCGAGTAAGTAGCGGAAAATAGTTATATATGAAGCAATATTATTGAATGTTTTATTGATAATATACTGTAAACAGGCTGGAAACTTGTGAGTTGTCTGTGAGCGACAGGAGTGACCACTTGTGAGAGCTAGCTTGTGGAAATCCCGGTGAGTGAAAAGTTAGTCTGCCTGCTTTAGCTTTCAGCTAATGAGTTGTTTTGGCATAAATAACTGACTTTGACTGCAAATAAAACCAATCAGGAGTTTGATGGACATTGTTTCAATATTTTAAATGCTTTGGTGTAGTCCACATCATCGTAAATTGTGAGAAATTGGTTA
Source organism: Aphyosemion australe (assembly GCA_006937985.1). Classification (NCBI taxonomy): domain Eukaryota; kingdom Metazoa; phylum Chordata; class Actinopteri; order Cyprinodontiformes; family Nothobranchiidae; genus Aphyosemion; species Aphyosemion australe. The sequence continues at coordinate 33,781 of SSNS01000032.1, read as the reverse complement.
AAAATGCTAACGCTAATGCTAGCACTAATGGCTAATGCTAGTTCCTATCTTTTACAATGGAATAGTTAGCATTGTAGCAAAAGTACATGTGCTCTTTGCATACCAAATTATTTCTTTTTCTTTCCTTTGTTAAAACGCCAACAGTTTGATTGTGAGTCATGTTAAGTGAAGCTATACAGTTGGTTTAAGAAAAAAAGAATAAGTATTGTACAAAGTTAATAAGAAATTCATTTAATCTACCTGGTTACAAGATTTAAAAAGATAAAATGGTTTTAAAAGCAATGATGAACATTGCAGTTCTATCATATAAATATGAATAAGTCATAAGTTGTTAATTTCATTTATGTTTTAGCACAGGTTATTGCTAAAAGGAAGAGCAAACTATATACACACTATAGCTTAAAGCTAACAAAGCTAAAATCTGAAACTGGGAAGCATTTCAGTTATTTGTTTTGATAAGGTTTTCCTAAAATAAAAACTGTTGGATAACTACTACTAATACTCGTTTGAGTTAGATAGATAGATTTGAGGTCTCATAAGGATAGAAAAACGGATGTTGACCTGTGTACAATATGCTCTCAAGTATATATGCTTTTATTTTGAAGGTGTTTTCTTTTCTTCTTGAGTTATGATGTAATTTCCTGGTAGGAGCGGATTGGCCAGTAATCAAGCTGATGGACTACACCTGTATATAGAGCACTTTGTTTGTAGTGAATTCGTTGTGCAATGGAATGGAGTATGATGGTGTGAATCGTGAGATGACATTAAAGATATGTTAAGAGACTTGAATCCTCCGTCTTGAGTCGACTCATTATAGGAGGCCGTTGTGGGGAATTTAACTTTGCTAACAGGTTATGGGCCCAGGTCTCGGCCGACAAAAGAACCACGAGTAAACGGGTGACAGAATCCGGCAGCCGTTGGGCTCGGCTGATCTTCGACGGAGATGAAAGGAATTATGAGCTCTGGGAAACGAAATTCCTCGGGCATCTACGGCTACAAGGCCTAAAGGGTACCATACTCCTTGCAGATGAAGATGACCCAGACGATGGTGACAAGAATGCGGAGGCTTATGCTGAATTGATCCAGTTCTTGGATGATAAAAGCCTATCTCTTGTAATGAGAGACGCCACGGATGATGGACGTAAAGCTCTGAAGATCCTGAGAGACTATTACGCGGGTAAGGGCAAACCCCGTATCATCAGTTTATATACTGAACTCACTTCCCTGCAGAAAGTAAGCGGAGAAAGCATTACAGATTATGTCATACGGGCAGAGACTATCATTACTGCGCTGAGAAATGCTGAAGAAACGATGAGTGACGGATTACTCATAGCCATGATTCTAAAGGGTTTACCAGAAACTTTTAAACCTTTTTCTGTCCATATTATGCAAAGTGAAACCGACGTAACGTTTGCTGAGTTTAAGACTAAACTTCGCAGCTACGAGGATGCGGAGAGGATGCGTATGGCTCAGCAGGAACAGGACAATATAATGAAAGCAGGAGCGAAACCCAGTGGGAGACCTGCAGCAGCCGGTACAGACTCTGATCTAGCGGCTATCACCTGTTTTAAGTGCGGACGGAGTGGGCATAAAGCCAGAACATGTAGACAGAAGCAGTGGTGTAGTCGATGCAGGAGCAGCACACACCGAGACTCAACCTGCAGGAGGAAACCAAGGAGCGACGAGGCACGCACAGCAGCAGAAGGAGACAGCAGTCCACGTC
>SSNS01000032.1:14960-30854 GCA_006937985.1 Aphyosemion australe | reverse complement strand
AAACCGTTAGCGCTTGTACACACTGACTTAGCAGGTCCAATAGATCCTATATCTAAGGACGGACACAGATATGCATTGTTATTCACAGATGATTTTTCAGGAGCGATCAGTGTTTATTGTCTTAAAAGTAAAAGCGACACGGCACAGGCTACGGAAAGGTTTTTAGCGGATTCAGCACCATTTGGTAAAGTGGAGTGCATCAGATCTGATAATGGAACTGAATTTACTGGTAGACATTTTAAAGCATTGTTGGATAAACATGGTATCAGACATGAGACATCATCACCTTACTCACCCCATCAGAACGGTACAGCTGAGCGTAGCTGGCGTACACTTTTTGACATGGGACGGTGTATGATCATTGAAAGTGGTTTACCGAAATCTATGTGGACATATGCGGTCCAGACAGCCGCCATTATCAGGAACAGATGTTTCAATAATCGCACAAAACAGACGCCTTATTTCTCACTGACTGGACGAACACCTGACGTGTCTAAGATGCAAAAATTCAGCAGTGAATGTTATGCCTACACACAAAAGAAGGGAAAACTTGACTCAAGATGCAAGAAAGGTGTATTTGTGGGCTATGATAAAAATAGTCCGGCATATCATGTGTATTTTCCCGACGATAGAAAGGTACAAAAGTTCCGACTTGTGAAGTTTGTGACAAACAACAAAGAAGAAAGACAAACGCAGACTGGACCGACTTATGAGGAAGAGGATGACTTTCAGGTTTTTAGGAGAATCAGAAAGACGGAAAACCAACCTGACACTCACAAAGAGGAACCTGACATCAAGCCAGAAACAGATATTCAGAGTGAAACAGATGAAACATCCAGGTATCCAACACGAATAAGGAGGAAGCCCGAATACCTAAATGATTATGTAACGAAAATAGACAATGATGACCAAGCACTGACAGACATTGACTATTGCTATAGATTATCATGTGGCATTCCTTTGACTTATAAAGAAGCTATGAAATCACCCAACTCTGATAAATGGAAAACCGCAATGGATGAGGAAATGCAAGCACTGTATGAAAATGACACCTTTACTGTGACAGACTTACCTACTGGAAAGAAAGCAGTGGGGGGTAGATGGGTGTATGCGTTAAAAACTAACGGGGACGGCACTGAGAAGTATAAAGCTCGATATGTAGCTAAAGGTTACAGCCAGAGTTATGGGGTAGATTATGAGGAAACCTTTTCTCCGACAGCTGATTTAACCAGTGTAAGAGTCGTAATGCAATGTGCAGCACAGGAGCACCTTATCCTGCACCACATGGACGTTAAGACAGCCTATTTACATGCACCATTAGACTATGAGGTATACATTGAACAACCAGAAGGATATGAGACTGACAGAATGAACAAGAGACCAGTCTACAGGTTAAATAGATCACTTTACGCCGGATTTCTACAAAACCCAGTGGATCATTGTGTATATAACCTGAAAACAGAAAATGGAAATGTTATCTTGGTCATATGGGTGGATGATATCATTATTGCAGCAAGTGACGTACCTGTTTTACACACTGTAAAAAGCATGTTAACCAAGAGGTTCAGTATGAAAGATCTGGGACAGATCAAACAGTTCTTGGGTATAAACATTGAGCAGACAGAAACACATGTCACATTGTCTCAAAAGAAATACATTAAGAATATACTAGAAAGATTCAACATGCAAGACTGCAAACCAAGATCCACACCATGTGAACACAAGTTGGTTTATAATGAGGATGCAGAACCAATGAGAGATGTCAGATTATACAGAGAAGCTGTGGGAAGCCTGATTTACTTGACTTCCTGTACACGACCTGATTTAAGCTTTATCGTATATTGTCCAACGGAGTCCATGGTGGCAGACGTAATGACAAAAGTAACGTTAATGAAATACGACAGGTATCTCTTTGGTTAATGAATGTGAATCTATGTATGTTATGTGTTAATATATTTTACAACTTGAGAGCAAGTGGGGGTGTTGACCTGTGTACAATATGCTCTCAAGTATATATGCTTTTATTTTGAAGGTGTTTTCTTTTCTTCTTGAGTTATGATGTAATTTCCTGGTAGGAGCGAATTGGCCAGTAATCAAGCTGATGGACTACACCTGTATTTAGAGCACTTTGTTTGTAGTGAATTCGTTGTGCAATGGAATGGAGTATGATGGTGTGAATCGTGAGATGACATTAAAGATATGTTAAGAGACTTGAATCCTCCGTCTTGAGTCGACTCATTATAGGAGACCGTTGTGGGGAATTTAACTTTGCTAACAACGGAACAAAATGATTTACTTTCTGCATTCTATGTAGATTGGTTTTATAGTGATCCTGGATTGTTGATGTGATGGCGAGCCAAGCCCAGATGGACTGCGGACAGGTGTAAACGGTGTGGCCAGCCGAGACATTCTTTTGCAGAGGAACCTTCACGAACTGGAAAAATCCATATAGATCTACAGATAAGATACAAAACACTACACTACCCGGGTAGCAACGTTGCTCAAGAACTGAACTCTAAAGTAACATTAATTTTTTTTTTTGGGAAAGAGCTCTCTTTTATTTTGGGTATTGTATTTTACTTTGGAAAATATTGTAAATATACATTGCTTTTCCTATGCTGGGTGAAGAAATAAATCACTGTCGTTCAACCTTCGGAGGTCTATCCTATTCTTCTTGTTAAAAGGAACCTAGTAGATGTCTAGTGCCTGACTAAACTGGTCCCCTCTAAGGGCGCTACACACGCATACCCTGAAGTTCTGGTAAAATTCTCTATAAGTTCCAATAGTGGGTCAAATGATGTGATCCTTCTGGCTGTCCTTTTGCATTCCAAGAGAAATGTTGGGAACCAAATTTATAATCATAAAATGCAAAATTTGAAATAGTGCAAATGTTTGCATCAAACTCTGTTTCTCCAAACTGAGGTTGTTCAAAAAGCAAGTTTAAAACGGATAAAATCTTCAAAAGGTCTGAAATATGACTTTAAAGCACCTGAGGACCACAAACCACTCTGTTTGTGCCGCTGCGTTTGTTGCTGGCGTCCTCCACACAGCATAGACATAGAAGAGTAGACACCAGACCGACCGCTACTCCCTATGGCGGACACATTTTCTATCTAAGTCTATGGTTCACGGGATGTTTTAGCTAAAGCTTTGGTTCTGTTGAGATCTGAAGCTCGAACGGCGAGAGAACGCCGTTCATAAACCCGTTCACACACGCCAGAATAAGCGCGCTCACTTTAACATTCGTAAGGCAAAATACGAGCAAATTCAGTTCACGTTCACCAAAAAAACGAACGATCATTCAATAAACGCGTTCAGGTACAACACTGGGTGTTGATAACAATCTCAAGTTCAGAGCGTGACAGAGTCAGGGCCCAGCAGCAACACCTCAAGTCAAACACTATTGTTTGATGAGCACCAAGCTTGTCACTGATACAAATGCAACACAATTCAGGAGATTAGTTCTGACCTGACTCTTATTCACAGCAGTCAGCTGAAGGCTGTTCACACTGCCACTGCTGTGAAATGCTACATGCATGTGCACATGTGATGCACACATAGATGTTAGTTCATTTAATAGGTGCAGTAAGCCAAAAGTAATGCAGTCTTAAGCAACAGTTTGGCAACAAATGCTTTGAAGTTTCAGTTTTTCCCATGGATTCACTTGTTGTGCCATTTGGCTGAAAGGGCAGTTTTTAAAAATATGTTGTCTCCCAGAGTGACAGAGGTCATAGGCTCTGCTGCCAGTGGCGTTTGTAATCATATAACGAAAAAATGTGCTGAACAACTACAACATGTAATGCAAGACGTTAGCAGAAACTGAACGGTATAGCTGCATTGCAGCAGATATTAGAGCATAGATAACACACCTCGCTCTGCAGGATCATAACAGCGTGGTTGAAGTGGTGGTGCTCCAGTGTAGCAGAGGTCCCATAAAGCAAAGCGAGGGCTGAACCCGTCCTGCACACACACACACACAGAGAGAGAGAGAGACACAGATACAACACACACATTAGGATTAAGGAAAGAGAGGGAAAGTATAATCGATTTTTTAGCTGAAGCTGAGGAACAAAGTCTTCTCAGAGTCGCCTGTAATTTCCACACTAGTTCTCTCTGTTTCCAATTTATGGCTCAATAATAAAAGAAGCTTGAGATTCATAACCTAAGCTGCAGCTGAAACAAAGAAAAAGGGTTCAAACACTGAATTCTGTCAATTTTACAACTAACCCTCAAGTAACACAGCAGCTGTGTCCTTAAAGGGACACAATAAACGTTTAGAAGTGTTTTCTTGTGTAAAAGTTATAATTTCTGTTTTACTTGTTTTGAATAGCTTACTGATGGCCTCTGTTTGGACAAACAGTGTTTACAGCCTTGACCATGTATATAATTGCTAGACATCCAAACAGTGTTTCCACTAAAGGAGTTCCTGGATATTTCAGTCGTTGTGTCTCCATACAAAATCGTCCCTTTTGGAACTTTGCAAAGATGTCAGCATATCATCATCGTTTCAGCAGCAAGTGACATAAATGATCAGTACCAGAAAGTGACAACATTGATAACATTAATGGTTTTATTCTGTCAAAGTACGCCATAATTTAAGACATTCAGAGGGCTGGGAGAGCGTCTGTTTGACGTAAAAAGTGGTGTTCAGTGATCAAAAAAAGCCCCGTTTTTATGGCGCTGTAGGAGACCCCAAAGCGGTCAAAATTATGGCATTGTAGGGGGATTCCTGACACATCTTCCGGCATTGGGAGTTTAGAAAAGGCGACTTTAAAGCAGCATGAATGCTGCTTACTTTCCTTTCCTTCCATTCCACTTTACCAGCAACTGTTTGGTGACATCTGCTGATCCAAAACTGATTGTTGCTCTCTGTCTGTCTCTTTCTCCAAACAGAGGCTGTTCAGGAAGCTCGCTTCCTGTTTCTCATTTTTCTTTGTCTAAATTAGAAAACCTAACATAGACAAAGTTTACACTTTGACATTGATGTGTTGGAGAGTTTTTGAACGTGTTTAATTCATTTTTCTGTGTAATTAAAGGTGGCTGAATGCCATTATTTTGACTGAATCAATTTGTATTTTTCTATGAAAAATTATTAATTTCCACTTTCCTTTCACTTTGCTTTTAAACTCAGTTCAACAATCTCAGTAAGGGAAGAAACGCGTGTCTTTTAAGTAGCTAAGAGCCCATTTTACCTGATACACTAAATTAATCAACACCATCTACAGCCTCTTGATAGAAATGAGTCTTACATAAGCCTTAAACAACTTCACACTTGACTTTTGCTGATCTGAGCTGGACTACTGCAGGCTGCTGCATCTGGGAAAACACTATAGAAAGTGTGTAAGCAACAGCTTGTTTATGTGTGTTTTGCAGCATTTGAAGAATTAAACTCACTTGGCCTGAAAGGCATTGTTGGTGCCCCTGTGGTCCAGGTCGTGGCACACACAACCTACGATGAGAGCTAAGATCTCCAGCTCTGTCAGCATCTCCTGGAAACCCGCCGTCTGATGGACACAGAGGACATGAACACACACACACACACACACACACACACACACCCTGCATTATTCAATGAAGCTGTGAGTAAATTTAATAAAAATGGAAAAGCAGCAGCAGCATTTTTGGGGGTAAGCATCTTCCTAAAATGCCAGTGGGACTGCATCAGCTTTAGCCACACATCCAGACTCATAGCTCGGTTGAATGGGTTCTGGAGACCATGTGCTGAGTGAGTCACTGTGGGTTGTTGCAGGGAAAGCGGCGAAGATAGCAAGACCCTCAGCTCACTCATTAAAACCCACAGCAGAAGAATGGAGGGGCCCAGAACCGCTTACACACTACTATTTTATTCCCCCTGCCAATAATCAATTCAGATGGGACATTAACGCTGAACCACTGTGCTGTTAGTATAAGAGAGTGTGTGTGTGTGTGTGTGTGTGTGTGTGTGTGTGTGTGTGTGTGTGTGTGTGTGTGTGTGTGTGTGTGTGTGTGTGTGTGTGTGCGTGCGTGTGTCGCCCCAAGGGCCCGATAAATTAAAGGAACCATACTACATAATTCTCATGGGATCTCTATCCAAACACAGATATCTGCACAGAACTGACTGTTTGTGCACTTAATGAAACAATAACTCACAATTTAAATCTCAGCTATTACATCTCAGGTGTTAAATGGAAGTTCTAATAAAGATAATATGAATATTTTAATACTCTGGAGCATGGGCTGATCCTTCAGCAGCCCGGATTGCATCGGCTTGTGAAACTGAAACTCTTGCACACTCTTACTTTTATTCCTTCATTAATGTCATAAAAGAGATATAAACAGTTTATTTTGGTCATAGAAAATGAATAGAAATTTTCTTTTTTTTGTACATTTTGGTCTAAAATAAATGCAACTGTTCTCAGAATAGAACACAATAAAAAAGTATTCAAAGAGTTTATTTTTCGTTTTAAAGGAGTCATCACCTGAAATTTTCACTTTTCCACTTGAAAAAATTTATATAATGGCTCCCTAATGATTTTTCACGGGCCGAGAAGTCGATATTTAACGTTGATGTGTTTATTTACTCTTGCCCTCTTCAACCAGCTCACATGCACCCCACGAGCATGCGCACTCCAAAACGAGAACTTGAGCTTTGGCCTATATGACATCACAAAGGCCAGATATAACCAAATATTTCATTTCATTTCATCTATTAATTTATAGAGCACCTTCCACAACCTTTAGGAGAAGCCCATGGTGCTGGACACCACACTAAAAAGCTATTGCATTAAAAGACACAATAAAATAAAAATGAAAATAAAATAAAAACATAATAAAAACAGCATAAAAACAGATAGAATAAAACCAACAACAATAAAATCAAGACCCCAATGGAGAAAATGCCTGGACATAATAATGGGCCTTTAGACGGGACTTAAAAATCTGAAGGGAAGGCGCCAGCCTAACAGTCAGAGGTAGACCATTCCATAAGGATAAAAACAGATAGAATAAAACCAACAACAATAAAATCAAGACCCCAATGGAGAAAATGCCTGGACATAATAATGGGCCTTTAGACGGGACTTAAAAATCTGAAGGGAAGGCGCCAGCCTAACAGTCAGAGGTAGACCATTCCATAAGGATGTTGCAAGGACCGCAAACGTACGATCTCCCCTTGATTTGCACCTTGAACGAGGGACCACCAATAATTCCTGGTCAACAGAGCGTAGAGAGCGGGTGGGGACATGCCTATGTAGTAATGCTGATAAATAAGCAGGAGCAGTACCGTGAAGAGCCCTAAAAGCAAGAATCAGCACTTTAAACTTTGCTCTGTACTGCATGGGAAGCCAGTGTAATTTTGCCAAAACCGGTGTAATATGGTCATGGCGTCTTGTTTCTGTCAAAAACCTAGCAGCTGAGTTTTGGACCAGCTGTAGGCGAGCAATCGCACCCTGACTCAGACCGGCATACAGTGCATTGCAGTAGTCGAGTCTGGACAGGACAAAGGCATGAATAACAGACTGTAAATGCTCCCTGGACAGCAGGGGCTTGATCTTAGCTAGGTGTCTCAAATGAAAAAAACTGGAACGTACTACCATGTTAATTTGAGCATCAAATTTCAGTGAGGAATCAATTTTTACACCAAGATTGGTAACAATATTTCTCTCATAATGTGCCAAAGGGCCAAGGTCCACAGTGGAAGCTGCACCCACTAGCGTACCTGGACTGAGTACTATTACCTCAGTCTTATCACTGTTCAGATGAAGGAAGTTGGACCCCATCCAGGACGTGACATCATTTAAACAATCCAGAAGAGGAGAAATGGATCCACTAGCCCCTCGGCAGATAGGGAGATATAACTGACTGTCGTCAGCATATAGGTGGAATCTCACCCCATGTCGACGGAGTAGATTCCCCAGAGGCAGGAGATACAATGCAAACAATAGGGGGGCCAGGACAGATCCCTGCGGCACACCCCATTGCAGATCCACTCAGGGTGATGATGCCTCACCCATCCTCACACAGAAACTCCTGCCCTTAAGGTATGATTGAATCCATTTCAGGGCTAACCCCGAGATCCCCACCCAGCTCAACAGTCGGTCCATAAGAATGTCATGATCGACCATATCAAAGGCCGCAGACAGATCTAACAACAACAGAACAACTGCATCACCCATGTCACTTGCCAAATAGGCGTCGTTGAGAACCACGAGGAGAGCAGTCTCAGTACTGTGACCAGCTCTGAACCCCGACTGGTAAGTCTCCCAGACCTCTTGAGTGTTCAAAAAAGCAACTAGTTGAGAATATACAACTCTCTCCAGCAGCTTCGATAGAAAAGGGAGATTCGAGATGGGCCTATAGTTAGCCAAAATGGAGGCATCCAGTCCTGATTTCTTTAACAATGGATGAACAACAGCCTTCTTCAGGGAAGCCGGAACCACACCAGAACTAAGACTACCATTTATAATAGCCAAAAGAAATGGTGCCAGCACAGAGAACGTTTCCCTGAATACCCTGGGAGGGAGAACATTACATGGAGAACCAGATGGCTTCAGCTGGCGGACCAGCTTCTCCAACTCAGACATAGAATAAATATGAGGCCAGCATCGAACAAACCAGCACAACAAAGCTCATTTCATAACGTGAAACGCATAAATTATGTCTTATCGTTGCTGATCCGTGTTACGGGAAAAAAAGTCCACTCGGTTTGTGTATTCGATCTACACAACAGCATGATGAGCCGATGCCAGGCTGTTTAGCTTGCTTTGTCCCATCCAGACTGTTTACAGATCTCCAATTCCACGTCCCATCATTTTCCGGTTTACGGCGCTTCGCTGAAAAAAAAACTCAACAACAAGCGAGGGCGCCATTACGCACGAGGTGAGGCTCGGGCTCGTACTGTTGGATCCCGTAGGTCACTGCCAGGTCGGGTTCAGTTATAACTTTTGTTATTTTGGAGCAAGATACTGAAGCTGCTTCCTGCTTCCTTCCACCAATCAACGCGCTCCTCAGTCCTGCACGTGTCCTGCACAGCCGAAATATCGCGTGTGATTTCACGAGAAAATATGCCCTTTACAAAAAAGGATCAGAACAGCACATTTTTAATTTATTTTTCCAATATAGTTTAGTTTAATGGCCTAAAAGACTATAATGGGACGTAGATATCCACGGTGTTATAGGTGATGACTCCTTTAAGTGAAGGTGTAATTTGTAATAAACCATAATTCTACTGCATCAGCAGCACAAGTCAGAGTTGAAAAATAATTAAAAAAATTAGGGAAAGAAAATTGGTGTTTTCAATATGAAGATATTTAAATGCAATATATCTTGAATATGAAACATGAGATCCAGAGTAAAATTATAAAACTGTACAGAAGTTGAACTCGAACATATAATTTATGGTTTCAAATTGTATTAAAAATTATTACAAAACTTTTTAAACATCAACTTTACTTATATTTTGAATACACTAGCAGTGGTCTCTAGAATGAATGAATGCCTTGTAAGTTGTTCTCTGGGGAAAAAATGCTCCGGTGCGTCTGTAGAGGACGTAGAAGTCAGCTGGAGGATAAAGTCGCTTCAGAAGGTTTTATAGCCTTATTTGCTAATATTTTGACATCTCACCACAGCAACACGACTCTACCACTGACTCAGTTTGCTCTGCAACTTTCATTTTTCATCTCCACAAATAAAACAAGCCTGAAGGAGTTCTGCCGTGTGGTGGAATTGCTAATGCTAACGGTTAGCTTCTACTAGTCGAGACGTTCTCTGTTTCCTGGACGCTAAACCAACAACAGCCTTTCACGTCAAGATGAGTGAGTCAATGACTGTTGAGTGACAGTGTGACGTAGATCTGTGCAGCTTTTCTGAACCAAGCATTTTTCTGTCTATTTTCTATCAGAAGCGAATGCAGGAAATAGGGGTAGAAGACTATTTTCACGTTCAGCCTGCATGTTAAACTCAGAGTGACTGATTATAATCAGAAATAATCATTAAAAAATGTTTTTCAGTGAACTTGCTCTTTAAGGTTTCATGCAAATATTTCAAATTTGATATTGTCAAAAATTTGTAAAAAATATTTGTTGGCAATTTTGAGATTCTATTACAGGATGGACTCTGAAACTTAATAATCATTTGAATATCCACTAACTAAACCAACAAATGATCTGTTTATTAATCCTAAACTAAATAAATCTGCCTGATTTTCTTTTTTGCAACAGATTGACTCTTGTTCTTATGAAAATGAAGTGATGAGACTGATGAACACTTGATGAAAATGTTGCAAATAGTTCACAAGATGTTTAGTTTGCAGGATGTTTACCGTCAGCATGGCGAACATGCACTGGCAGACGTTGAACGCATGCCTCCAGTTGTGGTACAGAACCATCCTGTAGTTTTTCCTGACAGTCAGCAGCCATCTGCACAGAGTCTGCAGGGGAGAGATGATCACACAGGTCAGCTGTCTTCATGAGGATTAATAACAGCATTCAAGGATATTTTAAACAAGTATTCAAAGAGAAACGAGTTAGTGCTTCTTTTACCTCATAGTCGATTTTAAATTTTTGCACCATTCCCAACTCTATGAACATCCTCAGTGCAGCTGTTATCATGGCGTCGACGTCCAGGGAGAAATCATCAAAGGAGAGTTTATCAATGCCCAGCTCGCAGACGAGGGGGATATTAGCAGCCTGTTTCATCATGACGAGAGAAAACAGAGAGGAGGAATGAGAACATGAGTCTACAGAAGAGTGGAGAGGAGGGGGCTCAGAGGAAGCTGTGCCGTTTTTGGATGATGATACATGAAAATGTGAAGAGACGGTAATTAAGGCCTGGTTTGGAGGGGGCTTTACTGAAGGATTTTTCTTTAACTTTCATTGATAAATGTAGTAGAGATGATCAACAGCTCTTTTATTGTTATTCAAATAAATATAAGATTTACAAAAACCAAAATCAGGCTGATGCATGACTTCTCTTGTCACCCATTACAAAACTCAAATTTCCTCAGTTTTATTTTTGTCCCTTTTTTTCCCTTTGTTACAGCCTCCAGAGCCCGATTTGCCAGGTCAGTAGGGATTCTACTTCTCTGACTTCACAGTTCCTGGTGGAAAAAGGTTTAACCAGGTTTGTTTGTCACCACATTTTGTACTCCAGCGGAATCCCAGGCAAGTGAACTCAATAAGGCTCCGTATGTAGAGCAGTTATGAAAGAAAGTAGGGGTGGGGATGGGGGGTGGAGGAAGGAAGCGGCAATCGTTGCTGAATGAGGGGGATGAAAGATCGCAAGAGCACACCAGAAACCAGGGATCCTACTATGCTGTGATGGCCACAAGGGAAAATCCTGCACATGAAAGTGCAGGAAAATAGGTCGTATTTATATTTCAGAAATGCCATGCCAATTAAAAATGTAGATTTTCTCAGTTGCTTTTTTTAAAATAATGCATTGGATATGGTTGACTATTAATTGAAGTAATTCATTTAAAATGGTACAATTAGGTGTTTTCTCATTGTTTAACGTTCAACAATCTTTGGAGAAAGTTTAAATTAAAAACTAAAAGCAGAATGTTAACAATCCCTCTCTAAAGTTAAGATTTATCTTCTCTCATTGGGATGAGATATGAGAGGATATTTATTGTTGTTGTATTTTAATTATTTTCTTTTTTATCAATTAAACTGACATAAAATAAAAATACGTTGCATTATTACTTTTGATCCAATAATCAGATTTAGCCACGTACAAAATAATTATGCAAAATTTAGGAGCGTTATCCAATTTAGAGCCTTTATGAAAATTTAATGAAGAGAATAAAAAACATTAGCTTGAAAATATATCTTATTATTTTGAAATGTATTTCCAGATAAAAGTTGTAAATTAATTCAACTTTATTTGGCTAGCTAGAACGGCCTCAGTTAGGAGAAATAGCTTTTATACCCAACAACACTGATAACCTATCACTTTTTTTCTTTCTTTTTACACAAACAGGAGTTGTTTTTTACCTTCTTATTTCGCTGACGTTTCGATCGCAGCTGCGATCATCCTCAGAGCTACATCGCCATCTTGGCGACGTCACTTCCTTCTCCGTTTATCTGCGGGCAGCAGAGGACGGTGTCGCCCTCTGCTGCCCGCGCAACGGCTCGTCTGAGCACCGCCAGGACCTGAATGTTTTGCTGCAGTCTTAAAACAGCTCCAGTCTCTGCAATTTCATGTTGGCTCAGTGGGATTATTTTAAAGAATAATTATCACCAGCAAAATGTAGAATCACGGTGCATTCAGGGGTCAAGTTTAGCAGGGATTTCCTTACATTTCTGCCAAGATGTGCAAAACTGACAATAAAATTAGAAATTGATGTTTGCATGAATCTGTCAAATTTAGATGATTTAACATGCTTTTAAATGACAGCTGGTCTCGGTTGAACTAGCCCTAGCAGTTAGCTTATCAGTCCTGTTAGATGTAAACCTTATTTTCCAAACAAAGGCTGTTCAGCAAACAGCTTTACCACAAAATAAACCTTCAATGTGGCTGACATATTCCTCTAACTAATGACACGTTGAACATCTTGTTACCTTGAATTTGTCCACTTCGGTCTTGGAGCAGGTAGCGTGGTAGGAAAGAACCTGCAGCATAATGGGATTATCATTCAGTTTTATTTATTTCATCAGATTGTTCACATCGTGCATGCGTGCATGTGTAATCTGAGGACCACCCAGATAAGGCCAATACTTGCATCTGGAGCACTCACAGCAGCAACATCAACACAGATTTCATCATCGCGTTGCTCTCATTCCCTGTGAGAAATACCTTGCACAGACCTACAGCTGCTTATTTAATCATAAATGTTCATGTTTATTCAAGACTCCCAGAAGCTGTGCATACACACACTTAGATTTCATCTTGCATTTGTCTCCAACTTTACTTTCTCCTTCCATTTCTAAATGCTAGTGCTAACCACTATAATGCACCGGAACGCTCCCTATTGTAATCCACAGATATGCTGTAAAGGCTGAATTGTTACATTCTGCAGGGCAGATGAGGAATTGCTTTTCATTGCCTCTCATTAATTTTCAATAAAACCTTTGTGAGGTTATCTACAAAGAGATCAGCACTTTTTCTTTTTCATGCGTACATTTTATGTGGAAATATGAGCCTAAACAAAGAAGACCTGAGAGGAAAAAAAGCAACATTTATTTTCCATGTAGCAGTTGCTGTTTCCTGTGACTTCTGGCTAAATGTGTCACCCTTAAGCATAGGTAGACTATAAATGAACATTTTAGGATAAATGAGGTATAATTTCCTTACATCCAATGCCACCGACTGCTTGGCCCAAGACTTCTTCACCTGGTCGTACATGATTGTGTTGTTGATGCCCAGTCCACAAAATATCACAAAGGCCTAAGAAAGAAAAACCAATTTAAAAACAGATTCACAAATTCTTAAACTGCTGAGAGGATATTCTATGAAAAAACAGAAAAAAGTACAATACCTCAAAAAGACGTTGGTCTGCGTCATCAAATGGTTTCCCATCGAGCCTGTTGAGCACCTGAGCGACACCTGTTACACAAATCAGATAATAATAATAATCTTTGTTTTTTTTAATTTTTGACCACAGCCAAATATAGATTGTTTACAAAACCAGTTTTTGTTGTAGTAGCTGAGAGTCATTCAAAAAACATCCTCTGAGTTACACAAGATGTGACTGGAGTCAACCCAAGTCAAGATGACCCTGCTTATTGACTCTAGAAAACACAAAACCGGCTATAACTCTGAGTGTTTTTAAGCTATTCAGCTAAAACTTGGTTTCACGGTCGCCCAAAAGTAATCTCCAACACAGACGAGTGCAAACATTTAGCAGAAGATCTTATTTAAGTAAAGTAAATCATATATTTAAAACATATTATTTTAAAACTCTAAGGAATGCACAGTCCTTCAATAAATGCTATGCCTTTATTTACAAAAGTAGACGGGTTTTTAAAAATCCATCCATCAATCCTCATCCGCTTGAACCGGGGTCGGGTCACGAGGGCAGCAGCCTAACCAGAGAAGCCCAGACTTCCCTCTCCCCAGCCACTTGGGCCAGCTTCTCCAGGGGAATCCCAAGGTGTTCCCTGGCCAGCCGAAAAACATAATCTCTCCAGCGTGTCCTGGGTCTTCATTTGGGTCTCCTCCCGGTTGGAGGTGCCCAGAAAACCTCACCAGGGAGGCGTCCAGGAGGCATCCTAACCAGATGCCCAAGCCACCTCAACTGGCTCCTCTCGATGTGGAGGAGCAGCGGGTCTACTCAAGACCCTGAGATACTTAAACTCTTCCACTTGAGGCAGGACCTCGTCCCTGACCTGGAGAAGGCATTCTACCCTTTTCCGACTCAAGACCATGGTCTAAAGAAGCTTATTCTCATCCCAGCTGCTTCACACTTGGCTGCGAACTGTTCCACTGGAGATCACGGTCTGATGAAGCCAACAGGACCACATCATCTGCAAAAAGCAGAGACCCGATCCTTAGGCCACCAAAACGGATCCCCTCACCACCTTGGCTGCACCTAGAAATCCTGTCCATAAAAGTTATGAACAGAATCGGTGACAAAGGGCAGCCTTGGTGGAGTCCAACTCTCACCAGAAACGAGCCCGACTTACTGCCGGCAATGCGGACCAAGCTCTGACACTGGTCGTACAGGGACCTAACAGCCCGTATCAAGGGGCCTGGTACACTCCCAGAGTACCCCCCACAGGGCCTCCCAACGGACACAGTCGAACACCTTTTTCAAATCCACAAAACACATGTAGATTGGTTGCGTGAACTCCCACGCACCCTTCGGGACCCCCCTATTTTCACGTTCAGCATGCATATGCAATTCAGAGTGACCTTTCGTATTTCAAATAGAACAAGTACTACGTGGCTTTTCAGTGAACAAGATATTTAAAAATAAAACGTTCTACACTGATTCAAGTCTTTAAGTTGAGTTTTTTGATTCACTGAAGATCTAAGGAGAGATGGTGTCAAAGTCTGCTTAGAACTTCAAAACACCAGACCTGGGCTGCAGCCTGCACAGCCCTGCGTTAACCCAGATTTATATCAAACCAAAGTCATCATCATACAGCGGCCATTTATCAGAACAAGACATACTGGTAACAATCATTTTGTGGAAACAACAAGCACACAGTAGGGCAAAATTTTATTTGGTTTCAGGAGGGATCTTGACCAGGGTTATTATCGTAAACGAAAACTAACGAAATAACGAAAACTAGAATTTAAAAAAAATTTCGTTAACTGAAATAAAAATAAAAACGAATTTAAAATGAAAAACTGAAACTAACTGAAACTGTAATGAGGGTTAACAAAACTAACTAAAACTAACTGAATTTAAAGAGAAAATTAGCTTAGTTTTCGTGTTTATGTTTTATTTTAATTTCCGGTAGTTTTTTTTGTGCGCGTGCCACAACAGACGGCTCGTCAGTCAACATCGAGCGTCATGTCGGCAAGAGCTGGGAGTAGGGTATCGCTGCAGACCCGGAGACTCCACTTTCAGGCCGACTCCACTTTCAGGCCGACTCCACTTTCAGGCTTCGACTGTTTTTGAGACAGCGCCGCCCCCTGGACTAGTTTCATGAGGAGGGTATCATACTATTGGGTTTCATAGCAATCCAAGATGGATCGAGGAGGGGATCACGAGCAGAGAGTAAGTTGTGATATGTTGAAAGTGAGTTGACGCTGTTTAATCACCGCGTGTAGTCTAAGCTAGGAACTAATAAACTAATAGTAAAGAAATGGTCTAAATTGCTGATTTAGTTATTATACTGTCCATATTTTTATTTATATATTATAAATTAACTAAGTTATTACCTTTTTTGTGGATGATTTCACAATAAGGCTTATAGGCAAACATTTTCATAAAAGTATGAAATAGTCCACAGTTTCTGGCTAATGGTT